>VXBR01007014.1:2143933-2242270 GCA_013400215.1 Cisticola juncidis
TTTTTTTTAAAAAAAAAAAAAAAAAAAAAAAAAAAAAAAAAAAAAAAAAAGAAGACATTTGAATACAGTAGCTCTAGTACTGCAGATCTCCTGATCTAGATTTCGTAGATAAAAATATCCCGGAGCGCAGCCTCTCCGGGATGCTCCTGCGGCACCGGCACGCTCTCAGGAGCACACGGTCAGCGGCCTCCACGGCGGCTCAACCCTCCTTCCCCATTAGCTCCGAACCCCAGCCCATTAGCTCCGAGCCCCAGCCCATTAGCTCCGAACCCACGCGCGGCCGGACCGCGTCAATGGAAGGGCAGCTACCCCAGCTGTGCCCGCACGAGTCCAGCGCTGCCGAGCGCTCACGCTGCCCTGCCTCGCTCCGCAGAACGCAAGCATTGTGCCGAGAGCAAACCTCTCAGTCCCTCGCTTCAAAAGAGGCCATTCCATGCCCCGCAGCAGCCGCACTGCCCGGTGAGCCCCTGGCCCTCGCCCGCCGCCCGGACACCCTCCCGCGAACGCTCCCGCAGGAGCTGAGTCAGGATGGATGGAGGAGGCTGCCCTACCCCGCGGGGGCCGGCACCGGCCTCCCTCCCTCGGACAGGGCTGCGGCGGGGCCGCCACCGCGCTCCTGCCCCCGACCCACCTGTGCGGAGCGGGGACGGGAGCGAGGGGGGACGGTCCCCTCGGGGGGCAGGGCCCCGGCCCGGGGCTCACCTGCACACCGTGATCAAGTTCCGCCTCTCCACCGCGGCGTTGCGGGACGGGACGCTCTTCCTCCGGGCGGAGACGTTGAGTCCCCCTAAGCCGAGGGACGCCATCTCCGCTGGCCAGGCCAGGTGGAGCCGCCGGGGCTGGCGCGGAGCCTTTGTTGCCGGCCTCCCGCTCTCCAGGATGCTGCGCCTGCCGCCGCCGCACGCGGACCAGAAGGAAGCGGNCGGGGCGCGCGCGGGCGGCGTTCGGTGGGAGCCCCGAGGGAGCCCCGGGGGAGCCCTGCGGTTCTCCGAGCGACCGTAAACTTGAGGTCTTCCTTTGATTGTTATCAGTCCTTTCCCATCTTAGCGCTTTGGCGTCTAGGATGTGCAAACCTCCCTGGTTGTGCTTTTAGAGTTGGAAATAATGTCAGTCGTTAATTAGTCATGGACTCACAGAATCATTAAGGTTGGAAAAAATCTTTGAGACCATCGAGTCCAACCTTTGACTGAACACTGCCGTGTCAGCTGCATGCCCCCACTAAGTGCCCCATCGGTTCTTGAACTCCGCCATGACATGACTCCATCACCTCCTTGGACAGTCTGTTGCAGCACTGGACAGTGCTTTATGGAGTATGTAAACTTTAAAGTCCATGCTTGTGGGAATATGGGAGTATCCGTTGTCACCAAACTACAGCTGGCCCAGCTCTGAACTAAGGCAAGCTTGGAAGAGCTCTGGCTATAGAGCTTTGCCTTGGCATCAAGTCACAGAATTGCATGAAGTTCATGTCCTTGGAAGACAGGAAGATAAAACATTTAAAAAGAAAGCCTAGCAGTAAACTAATTGTGGTTTGTGGTTGTGAAGGAGTAGATTTAGCTGGATAGTTGAGGAGGTGTGAAACTGTATGGATTAATTTGATTTGTTTCCTTTATGGGAGGAATTTCCCTTTCAGCCTAAGAAAACAATTTTGTTTGATTTACAAACTTTATTTGTTTGCAATGAGGGTGAATGGTGAAATATATTTTGGCACAACTCTTCATTTCACTGAGTTATGTACATAATACTCCTAAATGTGTCTGTTAAATTAAACCTACCCATTCCTATTAATGTAACAGAAACCTTTCTGTTTACTGACGTGAAAATCCGCACTGGATTATGGTTTCTTTGGAGAATATCCCTTGTAGATATGAAGCTATTTCTGACAGTTCCTGTCAAACAAGAACTGTGTCCAGCACAATTGTGTTACATGAAGAGGAATTATGTTGACATAAGTTTGAAAACTAGATTATCATATGAGTGGCTATTTTTTAAAATGTAGTAGCATATAAACTTTTTCCATCAGAAGATGTTTCATAAATTGATTCAAGTATTACCACTTACCAAAACTTCCAAGATCATCATATATTACTTGAGATGCTGTATTCTCACCTCATTCAACATTTAACTGAACAAATTTGACCTTTATCTTCATTGAACTTGATATGAAATGATAAGTAAACAGTTCTGCCTTCTCTAAAGTAAAGCTTCTTCATTGCTTGAGTGGATTTTTTCCCAAGCATATTACCATTCAAATTCACTATAAAAATGGAATTCCTTAAAAATTGTTGCTTTTTTTCAAATATAGTTTATCTTCCACTAATGTCTTAACAAAGCAGAAAATATAAAAAGGTTCTAGAAGACTACAGAAGAATAAAAAATAATAATTTGAATATAATCAGCTGCTTTGGAAAGCTCAATAACTTTATCAGGAAATTTACTCTGATAAATCTTGAATTTTTAAAGCCTCTCTGTAAGAAAAATAGGCGAAGGGAAAATCTTACTGCCTTCAATTAGCCAGTGGGAAGACAGAGGAAGAGGCTTTTCTGAGGAGTGCAGAGCAAATGGATGAGGGGCAATTGCCATAAGCTGCAACAAAGGACAGATGTTGGGAAAAAAATCTTGATGCAAAGATGTTTAAGCACTGGGGATGTGCAAGAAGCTGTTAGGGAGCACATCCAAGACAACTGATTCCAACTGATAAAAGGGTTATTCCATACCATATGACATTGTTCCAGCGGTAAGAACTCAAGGAGAGAAGGACGAAGCAGGAACATTTGAGTTACACCTTAAGTCTTCCCAAGTAACTGTTCCCCTCTTTCCTGGAAAAGGCTGAAGATTTGCCTGTTGATGGGAAGCAGTAAATTTATTCCTTATTTTGCTTTGCTTGCATATACTGCTTTTCTTCACTCATTAAACTGTCTTTAAGTCAGCCCACAGTTTTTGCTCCTTTTCCAGTACAATTCTCTCTCCCATCCCACTGAGCAGAAGTGAAGTGGCTGTGTGGGCCTTAGCTGCTGACCAGCATTAACCCACAACTTGGCACTATATTGTCATTTATAGCAGGAGAAAATGAAGTTGATCTCAAGCTATCATGTAAGACTCACTCAGTTAGGAGCAAAACACAAATTGGTGTGAAATGTGATATATTTTACTATTGCACTTTAGGGCAATTTTGAGTATACTGATAGTATGGAATACATCTCATGAATTCCAGTCAGTTGCCTAGCTTTGTGTGTGAACCATAAGTAAACCACAAGTACTTTCACCTCAACATATGGAATAACCTTCTCTATGCTGAGGGCAGCAGAGCACTGCCACAGACTGCCCAGGGAGGTCAAGGGGTGTCCCTCTCCAGAGACATTCCAGAGACAGTCAAAACACACGTGGATGTGTTCCTGTGTCTCTTGCTCCAGGTGACCCTGTCTTGGCAGGGATTTGGACAGGATGATATCCAGAGGTTCTTTCCAACCCTAATAATTCAGTGATTCTGTATATGTAGGAGGCATACATTCTTGCTCTTTTTCATTTTGTGGTTTGAAATTGTTTGGGCTTATTTTTTGCTTTGCTGGACTTTTTATTTTTTTATTTGCAGAATACCCAGATATCTGCGAATATCTGATTTACCAACATCTTTGTACTGAAACATGATAGGTATAATTTGAAGTTGTAAATGCACTTTTCCAAATTACTCTTTCCTATGACAATTCTAAGAATGGATCAATTTTTTGGATTATTTGTAGATCTTGCACTTTGACATTAATTGCTTATCCTTATGTCTGAGAAAATCTGTGCAGGAGCCTTTAAATGAAAGATTTGAGGCCATGTTAGAAGATGGGATTCCATCCACCCTCTCTTTTTTGGCATAAGTATTCATATGCCTTTTTATAACATACTTAAGTGACAGTCATGAACAGAAGGAGAATAAGAACAAAACCTGAATTTTACAAAATTACATCCTTGTAGTAGAGTTGGCCAAGGAAAAGTAATATGAAACACTGAAATATGAAGCACATTTGTGATTTAGGGTTCAAAGGATGTAAATTTCAATCTATGAGCTTTAAAACTTGTTGCAAGCTGCTTTAAGGTTCCTTGCCTGAAATGAGTAGGAAAGCAATATTTGAGTACATCATGACTTAAACACTGTAGCTTTTAAGTTATGCTTGCAAGATTACTTGTGAGATAAATGAGGTTACTGCTTTATGCCACGGCACATAAAATTTGATCTGTGTTCATTTCTCTTGATTATTCTTTCTGCACATTCTAAAGTTACGTTATTAAAAGTTCTTACACTTTTCCTTTGTGATTTAAAATATTTACATTGCCACTTGGTGGCCTCATTTGATCAGTAATAGAAGATAAAAATGTGAGTTAAGATCCTTTTTCTTCACAGGTGTGCAATTCAAACCTTGACATGATTCTGCTATATATCCAGGAGCAATATATCCCTTTTTGCAATGACTATGTGGATGCTGCTGTCATTGCTGTTGTAATTCTCAAGAGTCTGAATCACTGATGCTGGGGTGGTCAGATTTAAGAGCTCTTCATGCCTTACTAAGGGTAGAACTGAAGTGAATTACTTTTTTCCTCATTCTTCCTCTCCCATCCTTGAAGTTTTAATGTTCCACACCCCTTCTCAATCAAAACATGCAGACTATCTTGTCTGCTACCAATAATTTAGCTTTTTTGTTGTTTTTTTAGGGCTAGAATTTGTTCTGGTTTTGCCAGACTTCTTTCATGCTTTTTCTGCATCTTTAGTTCTTATTTTTCAGATTTTATTACTTGAAAATGTTTTTCTGCATAATTTTTGTGAAACGATACCCCAAGACTCTGTCCCTTTGTTGTTCCATGTTATTTGTATGATTAGCCATGCTACAAAATGCTAGTTTGTTGTTGCTGGGTTTGCTGGTTTAGTGTACTTCTGTCTGGGTTCAAGGCAAGCAAATATTTTTTTTGTCATGCTTAGGACACTTACTCATAGAAATCTGCCTTGGCAAGCTTCTTGTCAATTCCCCATGCCTTGCAAGCTCAGGAAGAGTAGGCTGGTGGGTGAGTGGATGATGAGGTGGATTGAGAAATGGCTGAATGGTCTCAGAGAGTTTTGAGCAGTGGCACAGGGTCTAGTTGGACTGTCATTAGTGATGTCCCCAAAGGTTCAATACTGAAATTGTTTAACTTACTTGTTCATCGCTTACTTGGATGAAAAAGTAGATGCCTCCTCAGCAAGTTCACTGGTGAGACAAAGAGGAGAGGAGTGACCGATGCTCCAGAGTGCTGTGCAACCCTTCAGAGGGACTTTGACTGGCTGGAGGGATTGGCAGAGCAGAACCTTTTGAAATTCAACAATGACAAATCCAGAGGGGTCCTGTATGTGGAGAAGAATAACCCCACACACCAGTACAGGCCAAGAACTGACCTGCTGAGAGGTAGCTCTGAGGAGAAGGACCTGGGGGTGTTCATGAGCCAGCAGTGCCCTTGTGGCCCTGCAGACCAATGGTGTCCTGAGGTGCATTAGGAGGAGCATTGCCAACAGGCCCAGGGAGGTGATCCTGCCCCTCCTCTCAGCCCTGGGGCGCCACATCTGGAGTACTGTGTCCAGTTCTGGGCTCATCATGACAAGGGAGAAATGGAGCTCCTGGGGTGGGTCCAGCAGAGGAGAACAAAGATGACTGGGGGACAGGAGCATCTCTCTTACAAGGAAAGGCTGGGAGGGCTGGGCCTGTTCAGCCTTGAAAAGAGGCAGCTGAGAGATCTTAGCAGTGTTTATGAGTATCAAGAGGATAGACCAGGCTCTTCTCAGTTGTTCCAAGCAATAGGACAAGAGGCAACAGGGAGAAACCAATGCACAGGAAATTGCAGCTTAAATATAAGGAAGACCTTCTTTACTGTGATGGTGACTCAGCATTGGAACAGCCTTCCCAGAATGGTTGTGTAGTCTATTTCCCTGGAAGGGAAACCACTCATTCAGAAGGCATCTGGATGCAACACTGAGTAATGGGCTCTAGGGGACCCTACGTGAGCAGAGAGGACCAAATGACCTTCCAGCCTCAACCATTCTGTGATTCTGAGATTCTGAACCCATAGTCTCACACTCTGCTGGCTCAAGGCTAGCTATTGCCTAAGTAAGAAAGTACACTGTCATCCTGATTCACTCTTGTGATTTTCTTCCAAAATCCACATAGGTCTTTTGCAATTGTATAGCTCCAGACAGCCCCAGGTCTTCTGCCATGCACTACAAGACATACTGCAAGCTGTAACAAAAAGACATCTAGTTAATACACAGGTAATGATTTATAGCTAAAGTATTGAATTCTTGTAACAGTGCTTGATTGTCCTCTAAAATTACCACAGTAGGTTCAAGGTTTCTTCATTTTTTTCCTGATCTTAGTGTTTGTTGATTCTCTGGAGTAATATCTCCTTTCACTGCTTGGTGCCTACTCATAATTTTTTTTAGCTACTTGCTCAGTTTTCTGTGATTGCTTAATGTTTTTATTATAAAAATTCCAGTTGGCCCCAGGCTGCTGATGTTCTGGATATTATAATTCTGCTGGTATAGGTGAACATTGCAAAGATTTACCCAAATTTATATAGATGAGAAACATTGCATAATTATTTCTCTACACAGAACACAATCTTCTGACAAAAATTTCTACTGAAATACAAAGAAATACAATTATGTGGGATCCTAGAATCATAACTATTTGGGTCCACACTCAAGTAACTACTGCTATTGTAGGAACAATACTCAGTTTCCATTGTGGAGCCTTCTTCAGGCTGCCTTTTTCTGGGACATGCCTTTCTGAATCTGTTAACAGCCCATGAGTAATACCCCTTACCTTCCATGCAGTGACTGATACATCTGTTCAGGCAATAGCATTGCAGGTTGTGTGTGTGCTGTTTTACAATCATCTCTATGCCTTCTTCAGTATTGGATCTTGGTCTTTGTTTCTCCTAAAATTACAGCTCTATTCAATTTCAATAGTTGAACTTCAGCCACCCTACACTCTGATTGTAACAAGTGTTGATGACTACTGCTTAAAGAGTCTGCTTATACTAGTAGCTTAACAATGTTAATAGCACTTTCTACTTCCAGGGACTTTTTATCTCTAGAACTATTGTTTTTTGCTTCATCTATCCATATATTTATTCCCTTGTGACATTGTTACATGTCAAGTAAATAATATTCAATTATTTATTTCATTTATTTATATTCATTTGTTTCATGGGGTTTGAATATTGCTTATAATGTGCACCGGTTTTGATAACTCACAAGTCAAAGTTTCTACATAATTGTTTTCAAAATTCCAGTCACAAGTTCTACTCCCTCTAAAACGATATCCATAAAAACTCTTGGTTTGTTGTACTCAGTCACATGAAATCCATTTCTGGGTCAGTGTTGCAATGAGCCTTTAATAAAAGCAGTACATCTGTTCTGCTTTAGAAACGTCAGAGTAAATATTTTGTTCACAGTCACACGCACACTAATTATTTTGTTGCTACAAATAGTATTTGTATATATAAAATTTTGAATTTTCTCTCAGCTGGAATCTTTGGTTAAAACAGTTAACCACACCAAGAGCAAAATGCTGTGAAGTAAATGTTTGACCTCTTTTATTTTTTTCTTTTTTTTTTAATTTTGGTTTCTGCTTCACTTCTGGTTTCCACACTTGGTTTACGTCACCTCCGGTTTTCTTAGTTTAACTGTCTCTGGTGTTTCCCAATCATATTTCAGTTGCTGAGATTGTCCAGGTTCCATCACAACTGTTGTGCATTACTTTGATTTTTATCTAAGTAAATAGAAATAAAATATGCAAGTTAAATTTCGTATGCTGCTTCAAGCACCCATAATACATTCCCTTAAAATCAGACACATTCATTAAAATCACAACATTATTTTTGACATCGTGGAATGTAAACGCTGTTGTTTAGCATTTGTTCTGCACAATTAAAACAAAAAAAAGTAGTGGAGACATATATTTAATGTTTTCATTGTCTTTGGTACAAAAGACTTTTCCACTGTCACTGTGGGTAAGGTCTGTTATCAATAAAGAGCAGGGTGCTTACTACTCCCCTTGTTATGCAAGCAAATATTCACAATTTTGAAACTAACATAGTTAATAATAAAAATAAAAACAAGCAAACTTCACTCAGACAGAACTTAATAATTAATTTATGCTTCTTTTTTTAAAAGCCTCTCTGCTGGCAATAATTCTGGTGAGACTTTCCTTATGTACTCTTAAATTTTAATAGCAACATTTATAACACAACATTCTTGCTTTTTTTTAAAATTTATCTTGACATAATTAAAATCAAAACTGTAACTGTTTAGGCTATTTTCCATAGCCTTTCCATGGAGTTTATCTTGATATATCTAAGATCCTGCTTTGTTTATAATTGGAACTAGTTCATCCCATTTACAGTTTAGACTGTAAACTTGTGTGGAAAATATACAACATTACTTTCCATCCTCCTTGCCATTCTGCAAAGTAGTGGTTCATTTTTGTTTATTTGTTCATTGAGCATTCCTTCCCATCTGAGTTACTATAGTAACGTGAATCTCTTTTCATGTGTTTAGATAGGGTCCGTGGCCATTCTTTGCTTAAAACACTAGGCAAACTTTTTTTTTCTCCCAGGCATAGCTCTAAATCACATGAAATTGGGAGATGCTGTGGCTCACAGGTCATTACAATGACAAGATGATGCAATATCCCAAACCTTTTTCACCTTTTGGCTTAGTGCTATTTTTATAGTCCCGTCAGGCCATTCAATTTACCTTGAACTGCAAGTTCATATCAACATGGAGCCTTTCTTTTCTTCACAGGCATCCACATAATACCTTGATGATTTTCCCAGGAACATATGTTCCTTGTCTCCAATAAATTTATTGGTTTAAATTGCATCTGGAAAATACAATGATTAATTTCTGCATGATAGTACACTTGGCTATAGTTCTCTTTAGTGAACTACCTTAACCCACTTTGTCAGTGAGTCTAGAGTTAGGAAACCATGCTTACACTTTGCATGGTGTGTGGGCCTAAGTGGGACTGCACCAATTCTGGTGTAGTCTGTATCCTAGCCTGTTGTCCTGTGTTTGGCTAGGACAGAGTTAATTTTCTTCTGCTGTTTCTCACTGATGTTTTGGCTGTTGCTACCTAGTGTTTATCCTAAGCCAAGGACTTCTTAGTGTCTTATGTTCTGCCAGTGAAGAGCTGCGCAAGACTGGGGACAGGGGAAACACAGTTAGGACAGCTGACCCAAGATGCCCAAAGGAGTATTTCCTACCACAAAACTTCGTATCAGGTTGGGGAGCTGGCTGGGAGGAGCCGATCACAGCTCAGGGACAGGCTGAGTATCACTTACGAGTGGTGAGCAACTATCTTGTACATCACTTATTTCTCCTGGGATTTATCTCCCTCTCATTCTCTCTCTGTTATTGCTACTATTATTATTGTTGTTGTTGTGTTTTACTTTGCTTCAGTGATTAAACTTTTCCTACATTAACCCACAGTTTTTACTTTTTTCCAGTTCTTCTCCCCATCTCACTGGACAGAGAGTAAGCGAGTGACAATCTGTGTGGCGTTTAGTTGCCATCTGGAATTAAACCATGGCAAAAATTGTTCACGAATTCTCTAATGTCTTAATTTTATTTTTTTCCTAGTGGGGGTATTCACCACAGCACAAACTAAACAATTATGCACCCATCTGTCTTCATTTTTGGGCAACTAGCTACCCTCTAATACTTCCTTTTGCATTCAAGCACCCCCTACATAATCTTGCTCATGCACCTATTGAAACAAATCTATTTAAAGTGTACATAGTGCTCATTATGTACGGGTGTTTTTTACCTGGCCACACTACACTGTCTGTGCTTCACATGTCTACCAGCTTCTGTAGTAATCACCCCTCAGTTTCCTCATTTCCATGTTGTAAAGTTGCTCTATCTTTTTATACCTTACTTTGTATGATTTTCTTCGGTTTGTTTGCAAGCTGGGTGTTTCATCTAGAGCTGATGCATCTGGGTGCTAGCTCTACTGGGGCTACCACAACCTTGGCAAGGGTATGTGCCTAACTGTTCCAAGATTGCTACCTCTGTATGTTTATTTTTGGTAGGCTTCTACATGACCTGCATTTTTTTGTCCTCTGCTTTTATTTAACCTATGTTCAGGATTTCCTTTCCATGATGGAGAGGCTACCAGATTTCCATTCTGTGTTTGTAGGTAACTTTTATTCTGCTTTGGTAGTCAAATAGTTAAAGCTTGATGTATCCGGTCTGAAACTAAGTATGAAGCTAGGTCATTTCCTTTGGATTTCTCTTTTAACATCATTAGCAGAGCTTGTGGTTCTGTTGCTTGTGCAGAGTGAAGGCAGATAGCTCTTTTTATTTTTCCCAGCATATCTAATAGAGGATTTTCCATACTTTTGATAAAAACTGAAGCCATTTGTGAACCACACTGAATAACCTGTGGCACGAAGTCAATAACGGAGCTTTTATCCAGTGAGAGACACATAAACAGGTACAGTGCACTCCTGTTCTTTCCAGTGGTTAAAAACCCTATAGAGCTAGTGATAAAGTCTTGCCTTATTCTACAAAAAGCTCTTATTTATAAAAGCCATTGCCTATCTAGCTAGCCTAGGCTTGATATATATCCATTTTGTAATTTTCCACTGATTATGTACTTCAGTGTGTGTGATATGTACCTTAGTGGAGCATGTGTGATATGGACTGCTGCAAAGCAGCCTCTAGTGATGTATACCCAAAGCTAATTGCCTATACTAGTGCTGAAACTGCTTTTTTAATACAGAGGGGGTTTTCCCCACAATCTTAAGAATCTCAAAGCAAAAGCATTTTATTTCTGTGCTCTTTAAACTGCAATGTGTAGGTCAGTAGTGGCCAGCTGAACTAAAAAGCTTACAGTAATATGCATCTGAAAGCCAGCATTTGAACTAGTGCAGTTTTACTTCTTTTTATTCTTTCCATTCTTTTTTTTGGTGAGATTTCTTTCTTAACTGGCTCAGGGGTTTGCTCACTTCTGCAAATACAATTCTCACAAAAATGTAAGCAGTTTCAGAAGTGAAACTAATACAATTTTTACATGTATGGACTCTCAGTCAGTTCTACTGATGGCAGCATCACCATTACTTCAACCTAAAACAATTAGTGAATATTTCACTTTAGATTGTAACTGAGTTTTGTCATAATGAGCTTTGAAGCCTATGTTTTAAGTAATGCTGGCTACTTCTTGAGTATATTCCCAAAATTTTAGTTTTTCTATGTACTGACATATTGTTCATGTATGGTATGACATAATACATTCTGATGGTCATTTCATGCATATGTGATATGTTTGATCTGAAAGTCTTGAGGAACATGGATAAAATAACATTGCTTTCTCTCACAGCTAAATATTTGTTGTTACCAGTTCTGCTCTGTTTGTGGAATTGGAAAGAAAGCTCTGGCTAAATCAGTAACAAAATAACAGTCAAATACTCTGCTTAGTGTTACACAGATTTCAGGCATACAAACCACCTGAGAGATGGCTACTCTATTTAAGTGTTAAAATGTCGCTTTTAACTTCTTTGCTTTTAACCCTGGACAAATAGGATGTTAAAATAATGGGTCTCTGTACTAAGATCTTGGTCTCCAGTAAACTTGTTGATGGTGGATTGGAGTCCTTCCTCTGCCATTAAAACACAATTTCTATTTTTTCACATTTTAAATTACAGACACAAAAAACTTGAGGAAATTCTGTTACCCAAATATCCACTGTTTTTATTTCCTCCGGATTCTTAATAACAAAGCATCAATGACTTGCAGGAATCACTCCACCCTTACCTCCCACTGGTCAGGCCCAATTTCACAAACATCCGTAGCAAAATCTGCAGCTAATCCATTTTGTTTCAACAAGGCTGTGCCAGTAATTCCCTGGTGTTTCTAAAAGGGATCCTCCCACTCCTGAAGGAACAGGAGAAGGAGGCTCCTGAACTTGGCAGCTATTTAACTGCAAGCAGAGATCTTAATGCTGGTACTTGAACATCCTTTCATGCATACAATGCCGTGAATTTTAACATTTTCCCTCTTTTTTGTGTTATAGCTGGAACAAATAATTGTTGAAGAGTGGTTAATTGACAGTACAGTGGTATCAATTAACATCATGGCACTAGTGGTAGTTAATGTTCTTCCCTTAACCACCTAGTACTAATATTGTTATTGGCTGTTTCCACTGTTATATTGTAATTTTACCACTAGACCAGGGGCAAGTAGACAGCCAGGTCTCCCTAGTCTTTGTTATTGAGAGGAAGAGATGATGTCTGAGGGCTTCACTGAGAGGGACCTATTATTTTCTGTAGTTCTCATTCCTCATAATTTTTTATTTTCTTGACAAAATGAGCCAGCAAGAAAACTATATATTCCATCCCATTTTCTCAAATCTTTGCCTCCTTTTCTCAAATTTGACCATGTTTCCTTCTTGCAGTTTCATTGGTGTCTGCTAAAGGAAGTTTTATCATATTGTCCAAGAATATTTTGCCATTACCATTACCACGTCTTTTTACATAAAGAGGTAAACCCACACTGAGGACTGTTTTTCCTATTCTGATCCTTTTTGTCATTATTTTAAATGGAGGCTGTGGGTCATTTAAGACTTTCTGAAAACTACTGTCTGTAATGTCTACAGTATGTAAACCTTCTATTAGATCCACAGGACTGGGATTTCCTTGTGTTCTTTCTTACCTTCATTATCCTGTTCATTTTCCTTGTCCATATCTGCTAAAGCTGAATTTGCAGCTCTTCCCATTGTAGCTGTGCTTGATTCACAGGTCCGATAATCACTCTTGCTAACTTATGTCTTCTACCACTGCTACTTGAAAGGCAGTGGTTCTATTTGATCAGATACATTCCCAGATGGCAATACCAACATATATTCCAGGATTCACAGTATTTTACTATCTCATAGCATTCTAGGTGTAATAACCTGCTAGCCAAGTCTCCTGTCATTTCTCAGATGACTGTTCTGAAACATCTACCTACTAAATTTCTTGCAGTATAGCTGATAATAATACTCCATTCTGAGGCTTTGCAATCCTTACTAGTAAAGGAAAGCTAATTCTTTAGTCTCAAAAGCCCCATTTTAAAAGTTTCTGAATTCAATGGCCTCAAGTTTTAAGCAAATACTCTTCTTCACTCTGCAGTTGGGTCAGCTGCTATTGTTATGATAAACTCCCACATTTTAGGAGCAGCACAACCCAAGCAGGAGTAACCAGCAGGGTGCATTCTTTTTTTAACACTGTTTTTGGTTTTAACAGCATAACTGGATCATAAAAGCCTATTTTGTTGTCACTTAACCTGAATTTTTGGTATTGTTGTGGTCTGTTTCCCTTATATCCTTGTATGTATAGCTGACAGTTGTGTTCTGGGTGACTGGTATTGAAGTAAAAGGGCTTTCTAAGTGGGCAGAAATCCATCTGTGCTGTAGAAGTTGCAGGGTGTGTCTTCAAGTTAGTAAATGTTTCACTGCAGAAACTATAAGGTAAACCTAGCAATCAGAAACCGAGAATCTACTATTAAACACCATTCTAGTATTATACACTCAGATCTGAAGAGAGACAAAAGCCTGAATGTTCCTACTATCAGCTAGATCAAAACTGATGCACAACAGAGGTAATGTTTTGGTAAATTTGCCATTATTCCACTCATATTTTGCTGATATAGAAGATATACATACATATTTTTCATTTTCTGTTGTTCACCTCTCTTTTTTTCATGTATTCATCGAAATATATTTGAAGAAGAAGGGTATTTTCAGAACGAACAATGTAATTATTCTTTTTCTCTATTTCCTATCATAGTTTAACACTAATGTATCTGTGAGTCATCTGATATGGCATGACAATCAAGTCCTTATCTGTATCCATGTAATCTGTTGGGAGGAGATCAGTTTACTTCGTTTACCATTATCAGATTAGCCACTACTATGAATATTGTGATAGCACAAAGGATGTTTTGATGACTACCACAGTGGTGGCACATAAAAAGAAACAAGATAACTTTTACTGTTCTTGGGGTTAAAATGTTTACAGGGAACATCTTGCTGCAAAACCTTGAAGTAAGCATTATTCTGCCTTCCCAACTTCACCCTCTTGTGAAACAGAGGAAATTGTCAGGTCTAGTGCTGGATTTAATGGATCAAGATGAACTCTGTAACAAATTAAATTCAATAACACAATCCAAACCTCATTGCATGAAAAGACCATGCACTCATGATGACTTAGACTTAGCTTCATTTTTAGGCCTTAAGGAAGCATGTGCACATGCTTTCCCTGGGACCTACCACTCTTGTTTACTTGTTTACTTGTCCAGTTTACTTAATAAAATATTACAGGTGGAAATCTATTAGGAAAGTAGGTTGTAAATCTATTCTGTGAAACAATACACCACACTAGTATTCAGAAAGATATATGTTTGGAACAAAATGAAGTCCTGATTTCAATAATGTTTGTTCTTGTAGACATACAATTTCACATACACATTAGATTATCCAACTGGTGTGTGAGAATTCTTCTGATCCTGTCACATACAGTAATAAGCATCTTTCTTTGCAAATGTGTTGCCAAGGTATTCCATAAATAACCTAGGCAGATATGTTTTCCTCCCTCTTGTGCACCATGTCATGGAATCAGTTTCATTGTAGGACTTGGCCTGGTTCTGGTCACATCTGCTTATAACTTCCAGCTCAGTGGATGTCTTCATGAACTGATTGTCAGCTATGCATCATCACTGCAGAAATCATCTGTCCTCTTTAGGATGTGAGATAATTTAGGAATATATCCATCCTTAGGCTCCACAAAAAGTTCTATAACGTCTTCTGCAAATGGCCCATGACATGGAGTCACTGCCAGTTTTTCCTCTACTGGTTGGATAAAAGGCTTTTTTTGCATGCCAAGTCCCATACATACTCACTAGAGGTAGTTTAAAAAAGATCAGTTTTCTAAATGGGGTTCTTCTTCCTAGTACTGACTATTCAAAGAACTGCAGAGGATGCTGCCATTGAGGAATCTCAGTAGCATTTAATAAGCATACTTTGCCCACAGGAAATCTCTGGATCGTTAGGATATTTGCCTCAGGTTCTCTAATTTATACTGGAACAGCATTCCTTGTGTGCCAGGTGCAGACAATGAATACAAGGAGGGTAGGCTTCTAGCAGTAGGAGATATCTCAGTTTGACTAGGTGCTTGAATGAGATGCTGAGTTGCTTCCTTGGACATGTTCCATACTAACAAACTCATTTGGTCTCAGTGAGAGGAGATATGGAAACAGGACTGTTCTGAACACCCTTATTCAATCGGGATGAGCTGTTAATCATTCATAATTTATAATTGACTATAAAAAGTAATCAATGAATTACATTCAGCAGCATGGCACTCACACGTGTCGTTGCATGCAAGCAGAGTGTGAGCTGTACAGAGGTTGTGACACAGGGCTGAGTCAGAAAGGAGGCTGTCTAGAGTGCAAAGAGTGAGGAAGTTGGAATATGAGCAAAGATCACTTTGATCCTTCAATTATCATTGTATGGTGCTGCAACACTGTCCAAAGCCTTCTGGTTCAAGGGTTCCCATGAATTTCAACTTTTTGAGGACCTACCTACCCGTCCTTCTGGGTCTGACCTGCAACCTCTATCTCCCATTCTGTCTGGGAAGTAGGAAATCATGTTGTGATTTCACTGTCCACACCGAGAAGGGGAGGAACATTGAGGAACTGCTGAGGAACTACTGAACTCTGAGACTTGCTGATTAGTCAAATATCTTGTATAGGTGCTTTCTTCTGTTTCTTGGCAGGAAGGTCTGAATTTACTAATATTACATAAACATATGAGTTTGGCCACGATTAGCACTTCTTTAGTTTCATTGATTGCATTACTGTTTAATATGTTATGTCACTTTTACACAAAGTTTATGCTTAGACATCACTAAGAAATAAATAAGAAAAAAAACATGAAATATGGATTTCCAAGGCAAAAATCTAATAAATTCAAGTTTCAGTGGGAAGTATATGGAAAAATGTTGGTTTTCCTTTAACAAGGATAAGATCTACAGATAGAGCTAACTTTGTTGCAATCAAAATACATTTTAATGATCTAATGATGAATTTATGGAAATTAAGATTAAAGATCACTTATGGAATTAGGGAAATTGGCATTCAAGAGAAGATGCGGGTAAGATTAATCAGACATTAGAGCATCTAATCCAAGTCACTAGAAAGATGGGAGGTAATTGCCTTTTCAGTTACTATAGCCACAATGTAGTTGACCACAAAATAGAAAAATCTGATTTTCTAATTGCTGAGGTCCTGCATGGTGAAAGCATTATTTCCTCCAGTCTCTTTAGAACTGTTTCTTGCAAAATGATCACATGCAGACATATCGTGATATCATAACTGGAATCTTCCTAGTGAGTCTCCGTGGATTGTTGTCAGGCATCATTGGTGTTGACATGTTAAGCAGAGGTGTGGCAGTGGCAGATGTTTCTGGAAGCAGAAATGATATGAGGGGGTATTATCTCTGTTGTCTAGGGTTATGGCCATTTGAAGGGTTTGGAGCTTGTGAACGTGTGTCTGCACTGTGTCAATTGCCTGTAGAAACACATTTTCCTTAGAGTGCACAATCATTTGTTTTACAGCAAATATCAAAAAAGAACTAAGCAAATTGGTTAAAGACTAGCATGCAGAACATGGCCACAGTGCCATAATCAATGTCTTAGGAGATGAAGTGATTACTTTAGTCATTTCACCACAGCAACAGAATCCAATGTCTAAGATCAAATAAAATAAGTATACTTCCATACTGCTACAGAAAATAGAAGTCAAATTACTTACAGAAACTAAAAATATTTACCTATTATTGAAATTACCCCTAGTTTGGGGCTACTTTCTTGAAAAAAACCCAAGGCTTTGAAACTAGCATTAGTTTGTGTCCAGAGGATAGCAATGTCAAAGATCAGTAACACCAATTCTGCCTAGAGGGGTTATAGGAACTGGGGGAGTGTGGGGGTGGGGGTGTTTATCTTGGTTTGAGGTTTTGTTTTGGTTGGATTTTTTTGTCAAGAGAGGACAGGCAATACTTGTGAAAGCAGGATTAAGATTTTGAAAGTTCTATAAAGTGAAGTGGAAGAAGTTCTTCCTATTTGTTGTGGATAGGGAAGGGGTGACAGGTCTAACTTATCTCAAGGACAATTCCTGTTAGGCATCCAAAACCTCCAAGTAGTTCAGGTAGTCTGAAGTTCTCCATCTTTGCTTTTGGAAACAATGTGGGTAGAGAATTCAAACACCTGTAAAGAATGTAATGTGTAATACTTGACATGATCTGAAGGAAGGAGGGTGGACAGGATGGCATTTTAACATTATATGTCTACCGCATATAATGAACTATACCCATAGAAATAAACGAAAAACTTGAAATTCAGCATTACTGGGAAGAATGTGAATGAAAGGGTTTTCGTTCTCATAATTTCCTGAGTGATCTAGACATTTCACAGATAGTATGGAATAGAATGCAACTCTTTAGAAAATACAGCTTTGAATGGTATTGTACAAGGGATTTGATTTCTGTATAAAATGTGACATTAATGCTGTTATATATTTCATATGTAGGCAGTTTGTAAACACCTTTCTTTGTTTCTCAGGTGTTCAGCTGTTTGTGATCCAAGACAGAAGTGTAACCATCTTTCAGACTTTTGAGGAAATTGCTTAATTTGGAGCAAGAACTGCAAAGAAATTCATAAAATGGGCTTCTGCAAGGTAAGAAAGGTTGCAAACAGAGGTAAGACTCTTGAAATGGAGCTAAGCAGCAGTTTAAGGATTCAAGAGAAAAAAAAAATCATCAAGAAAAAAACATCCTAAGGGGAAAAGAAGGGCTTTGGAAGACAGCAGCTCAGTCCCAATGAGAATTCATTCCAGAGGCAGTAGAAACCAGCTCTACCCTACCTCACTGAGGACTTCCTGGCCAACAAAGATTTTTCCTGTTTCTTGCTTCAGGCCGCTGAACATAACACTCACTTTAGTATTTCATTAATTCAGGTTATCAAAAAATGGTAATGTAACTAATCAGTAACTGCTGAATACTTTTAAGCTGTGTGTGTTCAGTTTACAAAGGGCTCTTTGTGCGTGAGGAAAGGTGGCTGTCCAATCAAAGCCACACAGGGAGGGGAGAATTAATTGTACTGTTACAGTGTTACAAAGCATGTCCTTCCCTAGAAAAGTTATATGGACAAAAATTGGATGTGTCATAGTATTACATATTTTATTCAGATTTAAGTCAGAAAACTGTTTTCCACCTGCACAAAAAGTAATTTTGTTTATCTTTCCCCATCAGTTTTCATTTGTAAAATAAAGTCCTGATGATTTTTAAAGCCCTAATGTTCTGTACCATATTTCTTTAAATTTATTTTTCTAACTGTAGTAATAGTATAACTTTAAATACAATTATCCAGCCAGTAATGATTGTTTTCAGAAACAAGACTGAGTTTGTAAAGCTGAAAACTGGCACATTTGTAGTAAAAATCTGGTGACATTCGTCTGTGGCAGTCCTCCTCATGAGAATAAACAATTAACTCCAAATCAAATCACAGACAATAAGAGTGGAGTTTTGTGATTTTAAAACATGCTTTTCAGAATAGACTTTCCTTTTAAACACAAATAGAAGCTTAATGCTTATAATAACTGGATTTGTTCTCATGCTTTGTCCAGGAAAAATAAAATGTCCAACGACTACAATAGGCTTTATCTTGTAGCTGAGCACGTAGCATAGTTAAGCGAACACAAAATTGTCAGTTTCTAACAGTATAATAATTCCCTTCATATAAGAAAATTCTCATTGATAGAATGGTATCCAAGCTGGCAAAATTCCTTTAAAAAGTATTATTCCTTTCCAGCCCTTATTAATAGGCTGCTCAAACAGAAGAGGAGTTCTCCTAATACCATAAATCAGAGGTTCTTCACAGGTGTTGTGATATATGCTAGGGCTGAATGCCATTGAGGAATCATTACAGAATTCCTGCAATCCTTTCTAGCATTTTGCCTACCTGGCTCTTAATGGAAAATCCAACTTTCCATCCTTAAATTAAATAGAAGAAAAAATAGTTTGTGTGATTTTCTCTGGTCACAATATATGCAGACATTGAAGTATTTGCTTCAGTTTCTTGTGCTGTTTGCTACTTTTGTTAAGAAGTATATTAAAAAAGGTTATTTTTCTTGATATTATCTAGAGAATTTTGAAGGCATCATGCCATCATTTCACAACAGTTTGTCTCTGTTATCAAAACTAGATTAACATTTCTGTGTCAGTAGTTCCAATATCATATGATGATATGATATGGCCTGTATCAGATTTAAAAAATGCATAGACCCAATGTGAGATGAGATTTTCTCAACATAAATTATTTTTTAGGAGCATAAGTAGTTGAAACTTCACCACAAAATCTGAGAGCCAACTTTCAAATGTTTTTTTCTGCATTTTCAGAAAGTCATATCTCATGATTTTTTAATAAAATATTAAGACATTTTGATACAAGAAAAGGGTTAGATAAGTAAATTTAGATAATTACATGGAAACAGTCTGAAATATTAGTAAATACAGTACAGAATGATCTGTATGTTCGTAACTTAAATGTAGTCCAAAGATTATGTTACGATCATGCAAACTCCAACTTAAATAGCCGAGTTATACTAAAATTCTAGTGAATGGCCTGTAAGAGCAATGACTCAAAGAAGGATTTAAGGTTTAGTTTATTATGCAAATACAGTCTCTCATTGTACTGGAATGCCCAGGAGAGATTATTCAAACAATGCATTTATAACACATAAGAGAAGGTAATTAATTGTGCTTCAGTCTACAGAATTAATATTGAGAGAACATTTCAAGGGGCCTGTGATCATCTTTCAAACATGTAAAAGTGTTTATGCTTAAAATTCTAAAAAAAGATATGTGAATGTAATGCAGAAACAATAAAAGTATGTCAGGCAAAGAATAATTAGCTAATATTAATAAATAGGGGATTAATAATTAATAAAGAGGGGATTGAGTAAACCTTACTAATATATATAAATATTTTCACATGGAAAATATATCTGATGATGCAGAGCTTCATAGAAATTGTAATGTCCAAGAGGTATTGTTCTATCTTCAACTAAGCAATGTCTGTGAGGGGAAATGGAGCATAGAAGCAGTTAGCCAATAGGTGTAATAAACTTATGACCACTTGCAATTTTTAATGTAAAATTAGAAGTTTTCCTCTGGTATAGGCTTTGCTTTAGACAAGGCCAACTTACCTGACCCAATGAGTCACTTTAGAGAACTTTCAACTGGCTAAAATCTCTTAAAATATTTTCTCCATAACTCAATAGAGGTAGCTCTTTGAGCTGCAGTTGTCATAATCTTCATAAAATCTCACTGATCCACTGTTGGATAGGGCTAAAATTGACATGTGGCAGAGATTCAGACAGTCCAGGTGGTGAAACTTATCAGCCATTCTTTACTTGGTTCTGCAACAAGGAATTTGAATTGTCCAACAGTTCCCATGTTAACAGATCTCTGCTTCTTCTAATCATAGCATCAAATTGGTTTGGGGAAGAATTTTAAATTGTTTATGGGCCTTAAATAGCTCAAAGGTCATAGACTGGTCATCTCTGTTTAAATCCCTCCTCTGTGAAAAATTTTGTGACTAGTAAGTAGAAGCAGAATTTTTCTTTTCGTCGTGAACTATTGAATTATCAGGATACTCTGTTTTCAAGACATCTTTACTTAGCATCTAGTCAATGTCTACTTGATACAGACAATATCTGCACAAGATTTCATGCTTTGAGTTTTTGGTTTATAGAATTAAAAATTCATCTTTGATGATATCAAAGATTGGCTAAAGCTGAGGGTAAGCTGTTGATCAAACAACTAGTCTGAGGGAAGACTATTTTTCAAACACTGGCTTTATTCATAAATACAGATATATTGCCCTAATGTATTTAGGGCAAAACCAGTTGTCAGACTTTGGATGAGAAGGTATTTTTCCTCAGATTAGATTGACTGGCACCTACGTTGTTCCTAGGTGGTTTTGTACATCTATGGTTATGAATCAGCTACCATTGTTCACCTACACATTTTTTATATACTCAGGTAATGTGCAGTGGTGATGCCTCAGATTTTTCTGTTGTTAGTTTATATTACAGGTTTAATGTCTTCAGACTGAAATTATATATTCTTACCCAAATTATCAATTTAAAACAAGATATAATAGATTAGAAGAAAGATTTAGTGATCTTCTTTAATTTCAAATTTGCTGCAGTTGTGGAGTTATTTGACTGAACAAACTACAGAAGCTATAGAGAAGTTACAGAATTTTGTATCTTATTAAGTAGATGTAAAACACTGTACTTCCTCAATTTTCCCTCTTTTAATTATCAATTTAGTTGCTTCAGCTGCTACTGTGATAAAACCATATGTCTTTCATTTTCTTTGCATTACTGTATGCAGGCAAGAGAAACTCTGGTAATATCTGATCTTCTATTTAATTTCTGTTTCCATTTCTTACCATGATTGCACTGCAACAGCATTGAAACATTGCAATGACATAACAGAACATTCTGACAGATCTCATAGTTCTCTCTGTTTTACATTTAAGGCAAAACAGTTGTGAAAGGACTGCGTATACTATTTCTTTTTTTAATATCAATTGACTTTTTTTAAAAGATTCTTATGTTAGTTTTTTGATTCTCACTGAAATAATTGGACCAGTCCAATTGGTTATCAAGTCCAGGAAAGCATTTATGCACACAAGCTAAAACCTAGAATTCTCAGTAACTGCTGTGGCCAGACCTCTATAAAAACATATTGTAATAACTTTTGATAAACATATAATACTTATTAACTCTTTATATTGTGCTTGACTGGCAATGCTAAACAACCCTTTCTAAAGTAATCCTCAATCTGATAAAATTCTCTATTCCAAAACATTATAAAAATATTGTTTTACTAACATTTTGAAATTAAAGGCATGTATGAGGAAAAAGAACAAAAATAATTTCTTCTGAGTAATTATCAGGTTAGGCGAATTTTGTGTGAGTAAAGCGACAGAAGACCAACAGAAAAAAATCTTATAAACCTACTTGTCTTCTAGGACAAGTATTTTTATTTAATTTTTCATAAATTTTACTTCTGCAAAACTGTTGAACATGTCTAATACATACATTGAAATAAGGGTTATGAAGTACAATTAATTTATTTAAATATTTAAAATATTTGTTTTTTTCATTGAAGTAATGCCCACAGATACTGATAAAAACAGTGATTGAAACACAAGGCTCATTTCAAACAGTTTAAAATATGAATATACATTCAAAAATCAGAATACTAATTAGGCAAATTTCTGCTGACCAGAGCTATTTTCAAAATGCTTCTAAACCAAATCTGAAACTCATCTTGCTGTTCTGCAGTTACTCAAATGAGGAACTATATGCACTATTGTAAAATCCTGTTTTATTTCATTCTAGATGGGTAATGTTTTCCTGGATTATATTTAGAAGATGGGAAAGGAAGGAAAAGATTGAAACAATGTTTTGGTGTTACCTGGTTTCATTCTCACTGTGTATCCAAGAATAGATTCATCCTTAACAGTTACTTTTAGCATTCGGCAACATCTCTAAAAAGGTAAAGAGTAATTCCTTTCAGTTTTAGGGGGAAAATTAAAACAACAGTACCTATAACAGGGAACTTTTTCTGGTGGAAGAATAAAGTATTCAGGCTTGTTTTCCCAGGCAACAATGCAGTATGCATGCGTTCAAGGACTGGTGTTATTCCCTTTAGGAAAAGGAGGGACAGTCCAAAGTGCATACACTTTACTATCCAAGATAAATGAGGCTATTGGAGTGGGAAAGAATCCAAAAAAAAGCTATTTGTTATACCTGTCTTACATAAGAGGAGCAAAGTCCAATCATGCTGCACGTCCTTAACCATATTAATTCTGCTCAGGTTTGAATAATTTTTCAGAGGAGTAGACACAAACTGGGAACAAGCTTTCACGGTAAGTCAGTAGTTTGCATTTATTTTGTTTATTAAATCACAGATATTTTTTAAATTCACTGATAAATAAAACTGGGACAAATCCAATTAACTGCACATTCTTTTTGATTTAATTTTTCATTTATTTTGCATATCTGTGCTGAATTGCAGAAAATATTATTCTTTTATCATTGAAATGAAATTAAGTGAATGACAGAGTTATCAAATGGATAAATACAGAATATAAATGTTTGTAAGGAAACTCCAAACTTCTGGACTTCTTTCAATATGCGTATACTTGTTCATTATGAATATTCACTTTGCAATTTATGATATTAATAACTTTGCTGACTGTAATAACTATCCAAATTTTTCTTTCAAACCGGTGATTATTGAGATTACTGTCCTTGGCTTAGATTGTGTATTTCTCAGTCAAACATTATTTTACAGGAAACTATCTTCAATAAATTTAAAATGCATTCTGAAGATGAAAAGAAGTATACTGCAGATGGAAACAGTCATGAGCTCGCTGCACCCAGCCAGGGTCATGAATCTGAAGACCAACAGTAAGTACTGTTAAACATAATAAACATTCCATATTGAAGCTTATTAGACTCCATTACTTCCGTTTATATTTTATTGAATTTCATATTTTAAATCTTATTTTACGTTATTTTGTTAGGAAACTTAGTAACAGAAATCTTTGTATCAACATAAGAGTAGCATTGATTGGCACATTTATTTCATGCAAAAGCACTATTTATTTTTTCCTTTAAAGGACTAAGTGTCCACAGTACTGACTAGAAAAACAAATCTAAAATATGACAGAAATTATGGTGGAATGGAAATATTGGATACACTTACGTCATCTGCTAAAAATGATCTTAATATTTTTACTATGGTAGTGAATCAACATTTTGCATACCTTGAACATTTTATCTGTTCCCCCATCCAGTATGTGCAAAAGTTTTCCTCTATTCTGTTTTGAAATCTATACAGTGCTTTAGTTCACAGCTTCCCTGACCAGACAGTGGAACCATCAACCCTGTTGGTATTGTTTCATCCTTGAAGGGGTGAACTGGGAAGAACATGACTTAAATTTACAGTAGTTAGGAGGTGATGCTAGTTATATGGCTGAAGATTTAAATAGAAACATCTCAAGAATGCTCAATAAATCATGTTCATTTAACACAACTGTTTGCTGTAAAATTATTTCATAATTATTATATAATTGAACTGCATTAATATGTTGAATTAGAATTTCTGCGAAATGTGGTCCATTTTTAAATTCACTACCACACTTTTTTAGCAAGGCAAAGAAGAAGCAGAAGAAAGGGGAAAAACCTAAGGTGGTCAGCCCACTTACACTGGTAAGGTTTATTCTCTCTATATGTGTATATGTATATGCACACAGAGGCACATCTCAAAGTGTAGTCAAAAATGGTTACATTTATGTTAGATTCATGCATGTATGATGCTGTCCCTAACAAATATGTTCATACTACAGAATATCTGCTGTAGTATAGAAATCAAGCAGTTCATTTTGTGGATGTATTTGTACTAAAGAAGCTGTGTTATTACAGATAAGGATTCTTAGGAGTGTGCCCTTAGTAATTTATCATCTTAAACACACCCATACCAGATATTTGCTTGTGAAAGATAGGAATTTCCATGTTCAGTCATTTCTTCTGACACTATGAGAAGGGTGACCATGTACCTACAATGCGTGTGGTCTTGTCCTCTAAATTATCAGTCAAGTAGTAATCACACTAATTATCCCCATGAGCTTTTATTCAACCACCTGAGTCAGCAGTAAAGGGCAATTCCATGCCACTGATAAAAATTAAAATTAAGACTTGTATACTAAAGGGTTCCTGATTCTTTGAAATTTTCTGTATGTTTTCTAAAAGACAACCTTTTAATATGTAATCAAGTAAATCCTAGGTCCTCTTTTAGCCATTCTGAAATATTTTATATTTTGTAGGTTTATTGCAGCAATGACACTGCAAACAGACATAAAACTATAGTACATGATGGTGGCTGTGCCCAAGTTCTTTGCTTTGTTACATCAGTTTACACTTGTACAATTACATCATACAGTATAATTTACATCAGTAAAATTAGTATTTTACAGTACAGAATAAAGCCAACAATTTTGTAACAGATGAGCTCAAACTTGATTAACTTCAATAACAAGAGGAGTTAAGATTTTAATATATTTTTATCATGTCTATGGTACATTAGGAACAGTTTTTGTGACTGCATAATAATGAATGCACAATGAAAGAAATCATTGCCTTACTTGTCGTAACACCATTAAAACTTGTTATAATTTGAACTTTAAATGGCAAATTTTAAAAGCATAAATTTCTTATGCCTTGTTTTCCTATGGCCTTTCTAACCCAATTGCAGATACTAATGCATTAAAATGGCACATCTCTCTGGTTTTGAGAGTTTATAGTGTAAAAGTGCTTATATAGAAAGGATTTATTACTGTACATTTAAGTTGTTTTCAAACTGCATTTCTAAAGAGACAAAGTTAGAGTTTTGAGACATCAGGTGTACAATTGATGGCGTTTTCTTTACTTTCTTGATTTTGTAGACATAGCATTGTGTTAGCATTCTAGTGCAACAGTTAGAATGAATTTCTCTTCTCACTCACAGTTTCGATACTCCAGCTGGTCAGATAAATTATTAATGATACTAGGCACTCTGCTGGCAGTAGCCCATGGAAGCAGTCTCCCTATTGCGATGATAATTTTTGGTGATATGACTGATAGTTTTGTTGCTTCTGGGAACAAAAGTTTTGCAGGTAAGAATGTACCTACTATGACAAGAACAATGACTTGTATCTAAAAAAAGAGACAGGAAGATTCATGCATCTTGACAGGAGATACTGCTGTCAGAAACCACAATGCATGATGCAAATTAGTAGCTCATGTTCATTTTAATAGAGATACGCTATGGTTGGGAGGACACTGTAATGGGAACCTCCTATAGGCTGCCTGACCAGGAAGACCAAGCAAATGAGGTCCTCTGTAGACAGATTGGAGCAGCCTTGCATTCACATGGTCCTCATGAGAGTCAGCAACCACCCCAATAACTGCTGCAGGAGCAACACCACCAGGCATAAGCAATCCAGGAACTTCCTGGACTGTGTTGATGATAACTTCAAATGACAGAGGAGCCAGTGAGGAGACGTGCTACACTGGACCTTGTTCTTTCTCAAAAGGAGGGATTGGTGGGGAATGGGAATCTCAAGGGCAGCCTGGTCTTCAGAGACCATGAAATGGTGGAGTTTGAGGGCAGCAAGTAGGGAGGACAGAAAGCTCATTGTCTAGAACCTCAGGAGAGCAGACTTGGACTCCTTCAAGGACCTGCTTGGGAGAGTACCATGGGATAAACCCTTGGAGGGAAAAGGAGTGCAAGAAAGCTGGTTGATGTTCAAGGATGACCTCCAAGCTTAGGAGTGATGCATTCCAACAAAGAAGAAGTCAGGTAGAAACACCAGGAGACCTGCATGGATGAACAAGGAGACAAACTCAAACACAAAAAGCAATCCTGGAGAGGGTGGAAGCAAGGAAGGAATACAGAGTACTTGTCCAAGAAGCCAGGGATCAAGTTAGAAAAGCTAAAGCTCTGATAGAATTAAATCTGGCCAGGGGTGTCAAGGGCAACACCAAAGCTTCTATAGGTATAAAGCTTCTATAAGTAGGTCAGTGATCAAAGGAAGATGAGAGAAAATGTGGGCCCTCTTCAGAAGGAAATGGGAGACCTGGTTGAGATACAGAAAAGGCTGAGGGATTCAATGATTTTTTGCCTCAGTCTTCACTGGCAAATGTTCCAGACACACTGCCCAAATCACAGAAGGGAAAGGCAGGGACTGGGAGAATGAAAACTGCCTGCTGTAGGAGAGGATCAGGTTTGAGAATATTTAAGGCATCTGGAGGTGCACAAATCCATGAGACTTGATGAGATGCCTCTGTGGGGCATGGGGGAGCTGGTGGAGGAACCTGCTAAGTCCATTATATTTGAGATGTTGTGGCAGTCTGATGAAGTTCCCACTGACTGAAAAAGGGAGAAATCTAACCCTCATTTTTAAAAAGGGAAAAAGGAAGACTCAGGGAACTCCAGGCCAGTCGATCTCACCTCTGTGCCCAGCGAAGTCATGAAGCAGATACTTCCTGGAAACTGTGCTAAGGCACATGGAATATAAGGAGAGGTTTGATGATAATCAACATGTCTTTTTAAGGGCAAATAATGTTTTACAAATTTGATGGCATTTTACAACCATGTTACGGATTTGGTGTGTAGGGAAGAGCTTGGACATCATCTACCTGGACTGTCTGCAAAGCATTTGACACTGAAGCAATCAACATCTTCTTCAGTAAATTGGAGAGGCATGAATTTGATGGATCGATCACTTGGTGGATAAGAAATTGGCTGGAGGGCCACACTCAAAGGCTTGCCCAAGTGGAGACCGGTGATGAGGGGTCCTTCAGGGGTCAGTATTGGGACTGTCACTGTTTAACAGCTTTATCAGTGACATGGACAGTGGGATCAAGTGCACCCTCAGCACGTCTGCTAATGACACCAAGCTGTGCAGTGCAGTTGACATGCTCATGGGATCTTGACAGGCTCGAGAGGTGGTCCTCTGGGAACCTCATGAAGTTCAACAAGACCGCCTGCAAGGTCCTGCATGTGGGTTGGGGAAATCCCAAGCACAAATACCGGCTGGGAGAAAAATGGGTTGAAAGCAGCCCTGAGGAGACTGATTTGAAGGTGTTTGTTGACAAGAAGCTCATCATGACCCAGCACAGTAGGCTTGCATCCCAGGAAGTAATATCATGGGCTGCACCAAAAGAATTTGACCAGCATATGGAGGGAGGTGATTCTACCCTCTCTACACCTCTCTGGAGTGCTGCATCCTGCTCTGGGATCCCCCAGCATGAGAAGGATACCTGTTGGAGTAAGTCCAAAAGAGGGCAATGAACATGATCAGAGGGCTGAAGAACCTCCCTTATGAGGACAGGCTGAGCAAGCTGGGGCTGTTCACTCTGTAGAAGATTCCTGGAAGACCTTATAGCAGCCTTTCAGTACCTGAAACAGAGCTACAGGAGAGCTGGAGAGTGACTTTTTACAACAACCTGTAGTAACTGGATGAGAGGTCATGGCTTTAAACTGAAAGAGGGACTATTTAGATGAGGTACCAGGAAGAAATTCCTCACTGTGAGTGTGATGAGAGACTGGAGTAAGTTTTCCAGAGATGTTGTAGATGCCTGATACCTGGAAGTGTTCAAGGCCAGCTTGGATGGGGCCCTGAGCAACCATGGTTACCAAAGGTCTAGTGGAAGGTGACCCTTTTCATGGTAGGGGGGCTAGAAATGGATGGACCCCTTAAGGTCCTTTGCAACCCAAACCATTCTGTTCTTCTATGTGTGTATGCTCAGGAAGACTTTTTAATCTCAAATTATAGTGATGTAGTTTTGTAGTTAGTGGAGTTATGACTAACCCTGTATTAGTAACGTTCATTCATATGCATTAAAATTTCCTCCTTTCTTCCAAATCAACTTGATTCAAAATGTAGCAACTCCAGGTAAACTGAACAGCATGCAGAAAAACGAATTTGTTAAATCTTGTTCTATTAAAAGTATTTTTTCTTCTCTTCCTTCCTAAGGAGACATTTCACATTTACAGAATATTACTTCAGAAATACTTCACAAGCTGGAAGAAGATATGACAAGGTAATTAAAAACTGGTATCTCCTCTTCTTTTTTTAATGTAGCCACACTTTTCTAGTCAAGCCATTCTTCTCCTAAGGGTATTTTGCACACTTTAAACAACAAAAAAGATATTATTTAATGCTATATGTAACTAAAGATTGACACAAGGGATTATTTGAGGCCCTGGGAAGATTCTTGAACATTCCCAGATATTCTCAACAATTTCCCTGTAATCTCTTGCTCTGACCTAACCTACCCTAATTTTAGGGGTGGTCTGTATCCCAGGGAAATCTGCATTGCCTTCCTTCTTTCTTCTCTCCCTCTGAAACTATAGAGTAATTGTTATGATAAAAAATTAAATTGATTATCATCTATAGATACCTTGAGCTAGCTGATTCACTTGCAAAAAACAGTTGAACTGTCAGATATTACCTACTTTTCTGCCAAAGCATCAAGTTCAGCTAAATCACTCTCCACAAGTACCTGAAATGAGATTGTAGCAAGATGGGTTTTTTCCTTCTCCCAGTGAATACGCATCAGGACAAAAGGAAATGGCCTTAAGTGGTGCCAGGGGAGGTTGGATGTTAGAAAAAATACCTTAGTGGAAAGGGTTATCAAACATTGGAACAGGATGTCCAGGGAGGAGGGTGAGTGACCATTTCTGGAGGTATTTAAAAGGTTTGTGGATGTGAGACTGAGGGAAATGTTTTAGTGATGGACTTGGCAGTAATGAGTTAATGTTTGAATTTAAATATCTTAAAGGTCTCTAGCAACGTATACAATTCTATGATTCTGTGAGACTAGCTAGACTGTAGAAAATGCAGATTGAGATTATATACTACGTTAAATCTAGCATTCTAGAGCAGGAAACAGCAGAAGACAATAGCCAGTAGGTGCTTCTGCTACAAAACTCCATAAAGAAAATATTGAATAAGAAGAAACATAAGCTGCTAATAAATGTGTTTTGTTAAGAGGCTTTATTAACCATTGTCCATACACCTGGTTTATGCAGGATATTTAAAGTTTGTGTGTTTCTTGTATCACTTCAAGTTCTTTTCTTCAGAACTTGGTTGAACTCTGTTCCTCATTAGATACTGAAAAACGTCTGATGTACTCTTCAAGGCAATTGTCTCTTTTGAAGAGAAGGAGGAGATAAGGCATTTTCTGTAGTAACTCTTGCTGTTTTATATCAAAGTGCATTAAACTTGGGGTAACACCAGACTGTAAACGTATTTAGATTCACTAGTTAATTCTTGCAATTATAAACCTCATGACTAGTCACACCAAAAACCCCAAACCAAAACACACCCAAACAACTCTTGACCGTGAAATGAATGAATGAGTTAGGAAAGATGTTTCTTAGAAATGAAGAACTTGAATGTAATGAGAATGAATTGACAGGGAATTGGCAATTAGGCTTTATAGGAGAGTTTCTTGCTCCTGCAACATTTCTGTCAGTCTCTGACATGAAGTAAGCAATGCCTACAAACCTTCGGTGGAATATACTTGTTCCCAGTGAATTGAAAACAAATTTAAAGGCAGAATTGCAAACTAAATAATGTATGTGTGGATGAAGTTACCCTAACTGTTCCGTGTTTAGTAAATACTTGATGCCTAGTTGCACAACATTTTCAAAGTCTATCTCACGTTTATTCTAAAAGAACTTTAAAAACAGTTACTAAAAATTGCCACATTTGAAACTATAGAATTTATTTTGCCCATTACTTAATTGTTGAGTGATCTCTCCCTGTCCATATCTTGACCTATGAACTTTGAATTATAATTTTCTTTTCAGTGTCTAGCTGAAGAAGAGAAGTGGTAGTGTCCTGAGTGGGAACCTGGAATCCATCCAGGGTCAAACCAACACACATTAACTTTGAAAGTACAAGCAAGAATAAAAAGCAGCCCTAGTTTCCCTTTAGAAACAAATTGTTTACTGATAAAAGTATTACTAGCAGCACAGAAATAGGTGTTCTTTTCCAAAGTTTCTAGATAGAGCTTTGAGCTGGCATTTTCACTGGTCTGACAAAGTTCTTTGCGCCAACTCCTTGTTCCCCCTAGGAACAATCTGCCAGCAGGTCAAATAAGGATAGAAACTGTTTGCAAGGACAGAGTTCTCACAGAGGTGTGTTCAAGTACTGAACTATGCATGTGGACTTAGTTGAGTTTGTTACTCAAATGGCTTGCCTAAACTCTAACTATTTCTCAAAAGAAGAACTATTATTTTACAATGCAATGTGCATTCACTCTCTGATAAATTGCAGCAGTGAATTTACAGAATATATTTCATCAGCATAGAATCTGGCAAAGATATGAATCCCTTTGGATATGATTTGTCAGTAAACAAAGTCCAAGCATAAATCATTTCTTTGAAGTGATGTAGCATCATAAAGTAATTGTCTAAAGTAATTAGAATGATGAATTTAGAATCAGTGTTCTTGGGTTTAGTTTGAGAGGCTTTTTTTTTCTGTGGAGTTTTAATGGAGGCGAATGTGATTGAGGTCAATATTCAACTAACCAGCATCCTGTTAGGCATTAACCTGATTTTATTAAACAGTTTTGATTAAGTGAATTTTATAGTGAGTATAGTTTCAAAGTCCCCTAACTAAACTGTATATTATAAATACAAGAAAGATTGGAATAAAATTAAAGAAATTTAATTTGTAAAGCCATTCTCTCTTAGAGCAGAGTATTTGCACACAGATTCCTGCACTTTGCTCCTGCCAAGTTTCATGTTAAAGTTCTATAAAATCAGTATGCATAACTTAGTGAGTGAAGGTCACAAGAGTTCAGAAAAGGTCATGAGTCAAGCTTTTTGCTAATGGTATACTTTTATGTAGATACATTATAATTATAGGTAATATACATAATGAATATTTAATCATTGATTTTGGTTGTGTTTTACAAATAAAATCCATTAAGTTACTTTTTTTTTGATTCAGTTCTGGTGTAAGTTCAATTATAACTGATTCTGATGTCAGTTGTTCATCAAATCAAAATTGATTTTTTTCTTTTTAAACAGTTTAATGATGTGATTTAGATTTACTTCCAGTGTGAGAAATATTGTGGTTCACATACTCCTGGTTTGGATTTGATACCCTGCTCATAGCACACGGCTGAATTAATGTAAAAATATCAGTTATGAATAAAAGAGCCAATGAATTTTTGATATAATGACATTTGCTTTCAGTAAATGTACATATAGTGATGCTGTATTCTCAAATCAGGAAATATTTACTGCATCCATGCATATATTTATTTATTTATTTATTTGTGTAGACAGCCATGTTTATTATTTAAATGTCTGTATAATATAGATATATGGGATTTACTCTCTCTATGTGTCTTATAAATGCTAGGGAGTTTTTGGATGTGACACATGTAAGTGGAAGGGGTATTGTAACAGAAATACAATTCTAAAAGAATCCTATGAGACAATACCTACTAAATTTTAAAAAAAGGTAATTCTGATATTAAATGTTATTAGTGGAAAACTCAGCAAGTTTTGCAGCAAAGTGTAAGTTTTAGTATAAGTATATAAACCCTAATTCAGGTCAAACAAAAAAAGTAAGCATCATGCAAAATTCAGAGTAGCAAGGTAATTAAAGCAATTTTAACCTGATTTCAGAGTACCTTGCCTTTTTTTTTTCCTTACAGATATGCATACTACTATTCTGCAATAGCAGCTGGTGTTCTTCTTGCTGCTTATATTCAGACCTCATTTTGGACCTTAGCAGCAGGTCGGCAAATAAAAAAAATTAGAGAAAAATTTTTTCATGCAATTATGAGACAGGAAATTGGATGGTTTGATGTAAATGATGTGGGAGAACTTAACACTCGTCTTCTAGAGTAAGTACATTATACCTTTCCCAATGTTATCTTGTTAAACATACAGGACCTAGAAATTTTTATTTTTAAATTAAATTATTTCACTGTGAAACAGAGTTTTCAAATTTCCTCATGCAGAGTCTCAGGGACAGAATTTCTAATGCTTCTGATACAGGACTGTCACAAAGATGTCAGAAAAGCATTCTGTTAAGTTCCCTTGAATTCCGAGGATGACTAAAGCCTAGCCTATGGCATTACCCCCATGAAGAGAAAACAGTTCATTTCTGGGCACACTGAGACACACTGAAGGTGCTGGCTCAGCCCAGCAATGTGAACAGCTTTAACTGCATGGCATTGTGTACATGAAAGCTTTTCTCTTTTATTTCCAAATAGCCCACAAGTACTAAATGGATCAAAAATTTGAAATTAAGAAAGTGAGAGTAGTTTTGCACTGCCAAAAGAATTTCAACTTTTCCAGACAAAAAACAGTTAATAGCATTACAGTTTCACAAGAAATACTAAATTTTCCTTGACCACACTGCGTAATGCTTTACCTTAAGAGAACTGTTATTGGGAGTAGTAATTGAATAATGAAGATTGTCTTCCACATGTAACAAAACTGGAAACCCACCTTGTGCTTTCTACATTTTTCTTCCTCTTTGTAATTTGTTTTTCAGTGATGTCTCCAAGATTAATGACGGAATAGGTGACAAGATTGGATTGCTTGTTCAAGCACTAACAACATTTGTGACAGGATTTATTGTTGGTCTCATAAGAGGATGGAAATTAACCCTGGTAATACTAGCAGTTAGTCCTGTTCTGGGACTTTCAGCAGCCCTCTGGGCAAAGGTAAGTTAACATATGTACAGTTTCAAGTTTTGTATTAATGACAGATAATGAAATAAATCTACAAATCTCTAAGTCTTAGTATTATAATGTGTTGCTTAGAGCAGTTACAGCTTTAGATAGCACTTATGTACATAAGCTCTTAGATGATCTGAGTATCAGTACCGTCTCATTCAAGGCCAGGTCAGATGGGGCTCTGAGCAACTTGATCTAATGGAAAGTGTCCCTGGCCATGGCAGAGCAGTTGGAACTAAGTATCTTCAAGATCCCTTCCAAGGTCATTCTACAGTTCAATAATTCTATGTAATGTGAATATTATAATTCCCATAGATTGGGCAGACTTGTTTGATTTGAAGCTGTTTCTGCTAATATAGCAGGTACAGAGAAGGATGAAAGATATACGTGTAGAATCCACACCTGTAACTCTTTAACTTACATCCGAGTAAGTACTTTTTCCTCTTGAAAGGAATAATGGCACCTTCTGGAAAAAAAAAGAGAATAAATTAGAAAAAACTTGTGTGTCAGAGACAGAGTTTTTTTCATAGTTGTTAATAGATTTGGTAAGAAATTCTACACAGACCTAGATGAGAGTAGGACCAAATTTCCATGGGACTAGAGCGACTTATATTTTTGAAGTCTTCAGATTTTTATGGTATTTTATTTCCCTTATTTTTCAAAGATCTTTCAAGATCTGATTCAAGAAAGCTTTCACTGTCTTGAGTGAGAATATTGCAGAAAAGGTGGGATTAGAGATGTATGTGCCATGTATGTCAACCGGCTGAGTCTTCACAGACTGTGGCCACATCTTCACAGTCTATGCTATAGGACCCTCTGGCTAAGGTAGCCAGAGATGAGAATGAGCTAAGGAGGTCTGCCTGGAGAGAACCACACCAGCTCACTATGAGTACTCTTCTTATCTCTTGCACTGGGTGAAAGCAGAGTGGAAAGTCCAGGCCATAGTTGTCTTTAATGTGTAATGTGGAATTATTTGATTGAATTCAGAGAATACTTAAGAATTTGGATATTGGACATTGTGTACCCATTCCTAATATAGTCAAAAGGCTTCCTATTGGAAGATACTAACTGTGATAAAAGCCATTATGAGTGCTTGAGCTTATTCTGGTTTTCATATGTCAAAATATTTGATTGTGTATTAGGTTCTCTCTGCTTTCACTGACAAAGAACAAGCTGCATATGCAAAAGCAGGTGCTGTTGCAGAAGAAGTTCTGGCAGCAATCCGTACTGTAATAGCTTTTGGAGGACAGGAAAAAGAAATTAAAAGGTAAGAGCAGTATTTGCTTTCATCAGTGGATTTTAAAATACTCACTTCAAATGATTTGAGATTTTCTTGTATGTTTTCTGTTGAAAGTCTTGTGCTTTCTGCATTTTTACTTAATGAGAGATCGTTAGAGGCTGTTCCAAGGTTTGCTACGTTGAAAGACAATTAGTTCTTTTTCTAGAGTTGATATGTTTTCTCTGCATTAAAAGGTATTCAAACTACTTCAAATATCTTACTGTGAGAGCTTTAGATGAAAGAAGACCCTGCTCTGTGAAGAGATGATGATATCCTTGGTAATCTGATCTGGTTACTCAGTAGTTGTGAAGGTGCTAACGAACAGTATATCTATTTCTGCTGTACTGTAAAATATAGATCTTGTGATATATTTTAATCTTTTATCTTGAGTAGTTGATAATCAAAGTTCACTGAACTGCAGGTTATTTAAGCAACCTAAATGCCAGTCCATGATCTCCAATGTCCTTTTATTTCTATGTACCAAGTTGACTAATGTTGGCACTTTTAGAGGTTACCTTAGAAAGTCCATGCCTGACTAGGAGGCTTACCTTTATACAGTCTTAGGTTAGATATTTTATGTACCTAACTGCTGTACTTCATAAAGATTCTTTTTCTAATCCATCTATAGAATTTTTGTGGTGTCTGCCATGGTACAAGTGTGAGTCTATTTTGAACTTCTGTCTTTCTTCCAGATACCACAAAAATTTAGAAGATGCTAAACGGATTGGAATAAGAAAGGCTATTACAGCTAATATTTCTATGGGTGCTGCTTTCTTACTGATATATGCATCATATGCACTGGCATTCTGGTATGGAACTACTTTGGTCTTAACTGATGATTATACTATTGGCAAAGTTCTTACAGTAAGTATTAATGTGTAAATTCTCAGTAACAGTGAGAAATAATAAAGAACAAACATTGAAGGGTTTAATGGAAATTTATTTGACTGTAATGAGAATTATGTCCCAAAATTGGCAAAGTAGCATCCCTTCTTAAGAAAAAGATTCTCGCCACAAAAGTCTACATGTTGTTTCTATAGGATACCAAAATCTACATGAACTCAAATAAAACATATATGATTTTCAACTGTTCCTATATATTTTCCGATGTTCATAAGATCAGACTAATATGGAAACAGTTCAGTCAAAAACTGAAGAACAATACCCTTTCTATTTGCTATTTGCTTTCAGAGGGCTGAATATATTTTGAGGATGCAGAAACAAATACTTTTCCTAGCTGTTGTGTGATCTAAGTAGATAATTTTCTTTATGTTTTGCTTATGTGTTGCACCATAAGAGCTCGGAATCACTTCTCAGTATTTTTAGAATTGAGGGGGTTAAAAATATTCTTGTGATTAGGAAATATGTCACCATCTAACTGAAGGAAGAAAAACATAACACTTAAGTCATAACTTAAATTATTTTCTTGATGTGGAAATCATTCTAATTTTGTATGAAATATGAAGTAAACAGGATAAAAAGAATAACTTTGTCAACCATTATGAAACCCAGCCAGGTGACCATATGCATATATATATTTTTAACTACCTGTTTCCTTTATGAATCACTGAAGAGAGAAATATCTCTGTTATGTCTTTTTGGCTCTTGTGGCCCTTTTGTTGGTTTATGGAACCTCTCAGTGAAGTTCATGACCTTATGTGTAATCTATTCTGTTCAAAGTATTTGCAAATTCTATTGCAAAATGTCTTTGTTTTAGTTCACCAATGTTTTTATAACATGGATGATGCATTATAATGTGTAAAATCTGTGAATAACCCCTGTTTAAGATGATGGGTGTGGCAGACTTTGCTCTGACTACTATGGCTGTTATGATCTCTGAGCAGTTTGGTTTAATTGCTTTTGTTTTGATACTAACTGAAAGCAATAAACTGTGCTATTCTGAGCAAATTGTTAATTTTTTTCTTCTGCTGCTGTTTCTTGTTTGCTTGCACTTCACTCTCTTTCATTAAAACAGGGGAACCTTTATTACTTTGAAGAACTTGGTTTCTATACTTCTATTTCACTGTCTCTTTGAAAGCAGAATGATAGTGTTTTGCATATCTGTTGTTGTTCTGTTGGAAGATATGTAATAGTCTTTCTGGTCTTTGGCTAAAGAATGAATAAGTACAATAAATCCTGAGACATCAAGTGCTATTCTAATTTTTGTGTCATCGATTTTAAAAGTCTGAGTCACTTTTTCACTTTTTCTCAGTATATTTGTAAAATTAATGTTGTACAGCATGTCAGTTCTCATCTGAACCTTAAAAAGTCCTTTTCTTAATGTTTGTCTTTGCTTAAGAGAGACCTTTTCAGTTTTGCTTTGATTCTAGATTCCTTAAATTTCCACTAACAGGCATGGAACCTTCTTACCCAAAAATATGTAATGTAAATAAATAAATGAATTTTTTTAAAATCTGCTTAAATAAGAATGTATTCCTCTGTAAACATTTCTTTCAGGTCTTTTTCTCTGTATTGATTGGAGCTTTCAGTATTGGGCAGACTGCTCCAAGCATAGAGGCCTTTGCTAGTGCAAGAGGAGCTGCCTATACGATCTTTAATATAATAGACAATGTGAGTATCTTTGCCCCACTATCATGTCAAAACTTCTTTTGAAAGTAAGAGACCCTTCTTTTTAAAGACAGGAACTAAATTCACACAAAAGATTAATGGAAAAATTTTAAAAATATTCTTGCCTGAGCATATCATCAATGTAGCAGTGAGGGAGCAAAACATTGCACAATTTAGATCTTTCAGAAATCTCACCTAAATTAGTTTAAAAGCACTTTTAATGTTTCTGCAGAATAATGGTGTGCTCAAGGACTTCTTTATGAAAAAAAAAATGGGTTTTTAAAATTTTATTTTGCACAGGAACCTCAAATTGACAGCTATTCAGAGACAGGTTACAAACCAGACCACATAAAAGGGAACTTGGAATTCAAAAATGTTTACTTCAATTATCCATCCAGACCAGATGTTGAGGTACTGTATTTGAAACTTTATATATATGTTACAGTTGAATATATGGATCGTGTGTTGGAAAAAAAATGGAAAAAAGAATCTATGTAACTAAAAAGTTACATAGATTAATTTTTGTTGAAAATTGAAAATTTGTTGAAATTTGTTGAAAATTTCAGGTTGAGTCTCTTATGTAAGTAAAACTACCTTGTCATCAAAGTGATTTTTGCTAGATTTATTTCCACCCCAGGTAAACATGCTAAGTTTCCTGAATAATTTTTTGTCTAAAGCTCTAGTTAGTGTGTCTATGCAAAAAATAAATATATATTTCTATCAGAGTCTAAATTTACAATCTTAACTCAAGTGTTTGTGAATAGCAATAATAAGGAGATAGGAAGTTTTGAAATAATTGCAATGCAGCTCTGTTATGATGGTGTCTGAACCAGAAAAAAAAAAAAAAGCATCTCCAGCAAGGACTTCCTGTATATGGAATGGAGATCAGAACCTGTATTTGTCTAGACAGAGAATAAGTTTCCTTTTTAAAGCATTGTCATATTTTCAGAATCTTAATGCAGTGATGATGGACAAAGTATGAATCATTCCTGAAAATATTTCCATGGAGAGTGTCTTTGCACTACGTAATTGTTTCCTTCCTTAACTTCACTGACCTTGATAAAGTGACCTTTCTTACTCTTGATAGGCAGAAAGGAAATACACTCAGCTTTTAACCATGAATTTTACATAGTTTCTCTGTAGTCTGCATGATGCATTAAAGAAAAAGGTAAGGCAAGATAATACAGAAATTTTGCATCTTATTGTTTCTATATTATATTTTAGTTATGAGGAGTAGTAATAGTATTATTTTGTCATATGAACTGGTTCATGGGACAGGTAATTGTGAAGAGTATTGTATAATACATTGATACTGAACCAGTTGTGATGTAATTAAAAGGCAAATTAAGCTGAAGTCATCAGTTATCCAAAATTTAAACTCACATGTTTATAAATTTCATTTTTTGCCAGATTCTGCTAGAAATATGAAGGTTGTTTTATTCTAGTCTTTCAGATTTACCTGGATATTTCTAAATACTGTTATGTTTTTGACCAACCTTCTTATATGGACAGATACTGAAGGGCTTGAATCTCAAGATTAATTCTGGCCAGACAGTGGCCCTGGTTGGTGGCAGTGGCTGTGGGAAAAGTACAACTGTTCAGCTCATCCAGAGATTTTATGATCCCAAGGAAGGCATGGTAAGAGACCTCAAGTGAGATGACTGCTCTGTGTGTCACACATGTTGAAAGCCTGGTTCCAGCCTCACTGCTCTTGTGAGCGATTTTGTCAATTTTCCAAATGACACAGGGAAGTCTCCCCTAAAATGGAACATGCTGGCATGGACAGAGGTTCCTTGATCAAAACACGTAGTAAACAGTTTTTGTCTGCTCTCTTTTGTTTAGGTTACCATTGATGGGCAGGATATTAGGACCTTAAACGTGAGGTATCTGCGGGAGGTTATTGGTGTGGTGAATCAGGAGCCCGTGCTCTTTGCCACTACTATTGCAGAAAATATTCGTTATGGCCGTGAGAATGTCACCATGGAGGAGATTGAAAAAGCCACCAAGGAGGCAAATGCTTATGACTTCATCATGAAGCTACCCAATGTAAGCAGATCAGCTCTCCTGCTGAAACTAAACCTTCTTGTGCCAGAGTTCCTCAGAAGTAATGCTTCTTAAGACAGGAAGCTGGACCTGTGAATATGCAGACCTATGCAGAGTTTCCTCATAACTTTTGAGAATAATTTTATATCTTAAGGAAATGATTTGGCTGTCATTTGACGAACTACTACAACTCCAGGAACACAAATGATTTGTCAGGTTCATCCAAGTAGATGTTTATTCCTGTAGAGAAAGGAGGAGATGTTATTGGCATTTCTGACATTACTGACATCTTTAGTGCAAGGACTGTGCTACTGAGTGTTTTCAATACATGTGTTTGTCTTGTAGAAGTTTGAAACTGTGGTTGGAGAAAGAGGGGCACAGCTGAGTGGAGGCCAGAAACAAAGGATAGCAATTGCCCGAGCTCTGGTTCGCAATCCTAAAATTCTTCTGCTTGATGAGGCAACATCAGCTTTGGATACTGAGAGTGAATCAATTGTGCAGGCAGCCCTGGACAAGGTCAGTAGTGTTTTAAAATGAAGCATGTAAGCAGGAGCCTAATATTTACTTCTTTCCTGGTCTTTTGTTGAAAATAAAGATATGTAAAAACACAAATTCAAACTTTGATTTGGCAAATATTCTTTGTACAGAAAATTTTTGAGTTCCTGCAGGTATTTCAGAGAGAAATATGATTCCAAATTAGAAAATGGAATCATATTTTCTGCATTATTAAGCTTAAATCAACATTTTCTTGGTGTAAATACCATCCTCATCCATTATCTGTCTTACTGCCATTCATATTGTTGTCAGTCACCTGTCCTTGATGAGCTTCATGAGGTTCTCCCGAGCCTGCTCCTCAGGCCTTTCTGAGACCTTCTGAATGCCATCCCTTCCCTCAAGTGAATAAACTGCATGGCTCAGCTTGATGTCACCTGCAAACTTGCCAAGTGTGCACTCAGTTCCATTTATCAGTTCCAATGATGAAGATATTGAACCGTATGGGTCCCCGTATGGACCTCTTGAGGGACATCACTGAAGATGAACTCCATCCAGGTTCCAACAGAATTCCACTGCTTGGGATCATTACTCTGATGATTTAAACTAAAATTTGCTTGATCACTTTAAAAACAGCCTCATAATTAAAATGACAAGCTGTGACAAGCCTTATAATGTTATAAGCATAACATTAAGTGTGTTATGCTTATAAATACGCCAAGAAAGGTGCTTAGTTGAAATACAATTCACAGGAAATTGTAGGGAGTTTTAATTTTTATTGTAGTCACTTGAGTTAGCAATGACTTAGAGGTAAAACACTGATCTTTAAAAATGAGTGTAATATATTTTCTCATGTTTCTGAGAATAAATTCTCCATGTATTTTAAGGTTTAGATGGGCAACTATGGACCTAAATAGAAAAAAATTCTAGCATTATAAAAATTTTAGGGTTTGTAACATTCCAAAATTTTACATATTGAGATTTTTCTTTAGATATTTTTGATCAAAATTTGAGGTATTTATGTGCCACCGTGAAAGATCTGTAATATTAAATTTCAAGCTTTCAATTATATTTCTATTTTAAGGAACTCATTGAAATACATTTTTAATTTTTTTAAAAAAGTTATATTTTTCTGTGAACTATTTTATTATTTCTTTTAGGGCCTATTCATCTCTGCTATGAAGATGAACAGTTTTTGCATTTCCTTGTAAATACTCACACTGAATGTTGCTATTTTCAGGCAAGGGAGGGACGCACTACGGTTGTGGTAGCTCATCGACTGTCAACGGTCCGAAATGCAGATCTGATAGCTGTGTTCGAGGGTGGAGTCATCACAGAGCAGGGGAATCATGCCAAATTGCTTGAGAGAAAGGGAATCTACCACAAACTTGTTAACATGCAGGTACTTTGGTCTCTAGCTTTTGCCTCATTTTCCTTTTTTTTCCCCACACACCCATGGTCATTTTAGCAGAAGTATGAGAAATTCTGCAGCATATTTTGATAACAGCAAAAAACTCATATACTTTGAAAGAAGAGTAATGATTTGAGAGACCACTAGTTTTGGTACAAAACTTATTTAAACCCAGGATAGTGCATTTTTAATCTTCTAGGTATTTAAACTTAAAAGATCATTTTATGTTTTCCTTTTATGCAGTTAATGTAGAACAGATAACTACAGTCGTTTGCTATTCTATTGCTTGTTCTTAGTCTGATAAAAGGTGAAATACAGTAGCTGACTCTGCAGGAATAGGGAATGCATATTTTAAGCTGTTTAGTTGTAATCCTTCATGATGAATTCCTTTCTAAAGAAAAAAAAAGTGTTAGAATAGAAGAAAAAGGAAAATAATACAGCTATGTCAAAAGCAAAAATATGTAAATATGTTCTTAACTTATATAGGAAGAAAAAAAGAGATTGCAAACCATAATAAATTTCCAAAATTTATTACTTAATAAATAAAGACCAAGATACTTTGATACTTACATCCCAATGCCTCATTTGACCATTAAGTTATAGCAGATTTTCATTGTGGGCTTTGTTTTACTGCATAACCTCTGTGTCCATTAAAGAAACTGAAACTGCCATCTCAGTATGTGAGACTGAAGGGGTTAACCAGACCACTTATAATATTTCTTCATGGGAAAATGCATTTGGTTACCTTAGATTCAAAGTAACTTTGTATCCAAGCAAATGTGAATCTGGGGAAAATGAGGAAATATAAAATGAAAAGAAAATTTTAAAACTATTAAAAAGGGAAAAAATGAAAGCAAGTAAAAAGAGATATTTTTAGTAGTAGAAGAAAAAAGCAGTAAGAAATAAAAAATTTTCAGAAAAACAAAACACAAGTTGAAAGCAACTTTGAATCCAGTTGTTATCAAATACCTCAGGGGTGGGTAGACATTTATTTATTCTCTCAAAGAGATTGGCAAAAGTACTACCAAGGGTAAGGCTCTTTTCCAGGCTGCTCTAATTTTTCAGTCAGTCTCTTTTTGACTTGTTTCATGATGAACTTCCTTATTCAATTTAAAGTCAAGAATTCTTAAGAGTGTTGTGCAGTAAAGGCAGTAACATTTTATTACTTCATAAATAAACTGTATATCCCCCAAGAATTCATTCTAAAAGATCACAAGAAGAATGCAAAGGGTTTACCCTCAATTTAAAACTTCCTGTTTACTTCATTAAAAAAAAAGAAGCTACTCTCCGCCCCCTGTCCTCAACTTACTATAAGAATTTTCATGAGAGATGCAAAAGTCATATATGACTAAAAGTCTGAAGGTAGAGCTCTAATAAATATTATACAGCTTTTCATATCTCCTTAAGGCATTATATGTTGCTTCCCCCATATCTCTTTCAACTGAAACAAAATTACTTTTACTTTGATTACCTCATAATTTTGAAATTTTGAAATTTTGAAGTAGTGTGAAGAAATATGCATATTTAACCTTAGCATCATGTTCTTCCCACTTTTAGACAATAGAAGCTGAAGTTCCATCATCAGAAAATCATGAGAATGCACATAGTGTCAAAAACAGTGAATCTGAACCAGAATTTGAAGAATCCTTAACTAAAGGATTGAGAAGACGATCAACTCGGAGAAGCATGAAAAAGCCAGGAGAGCAAAATGATAGTCCTGATGAGGAAAAAACTTCACCTGTAAGTATCTTGCAGAGCCGTAAGAAAACTTGATTCCATTAAACAAAGTTTGTTAAATTCATTCTCCTGCTGAAATAAGGTATAAGAAGAAGGAGGCATTTGATTGGGATGAAGAAGACATCAGAAATTTTAAATACAAAATAGCCTTTGACTGATAATATTCGTGACTTGTTTTTTCACTCTCAACATAAGTGAAAATATAAATAAAATGGTAATTTAAAATCTATAACAAAGATTATTAGTTTATAATTGAAAATAAATTTTCTTTAAAAGAAATACACTTAAATATATTTACATACTATACCAACATCGTCTATACAGGTTAAACATTAATTTTTGGATAAGAAACAAAATATTTAGCCCAACATAACAAACCTTACAACAAAACTTGCAAACACCCCTCCCCCCCAAAAAAAGACTGCATTCATATTTACAGCAATTATTTTGCTGTTATAAATTGCTTCATGAACAATTACTTGAATTAATCAAACCACGTATTACACACAGCAGTATGCCCACAATGAGTAGATCAGTCACCACTGACCAATACCAAAGTATTCACCAAAAAAATTATAAGGGTAAACTAATATAAAAGGACAAGAACTGTAGATAAAGTGTACGGATCTTCCTTCTTTGTGTTAGAATAACAAAAAAAAGTACAATAATTTATTCATGTTATTAAAAGCTGTACATTTTTGCTTCCCCTGAATAGATCCTGGGAATAGGAAATTGATTATTAATCTCTTATTTTTTCTGTATTTCTCCAAATATATTCATGTTTGTCCTAACACAATTCACGTTCTTTAGGCTGAAGAAGTACCTCCAGTTTCATTTCTGAAAATTATGAAGTTGAACAAAACTGAATGGCCATACTTTGTAGCTGGAACTTTGTGTGCAATTATCAATGGAGCTTTACAACCTGCATTTGCAATCATATTTTCTGAAATTATAGGGGTAAGTTGGTGTAAAATAAGCAAAAAATTGTAAGCCCAGAAAAATTATTTCTAATAAAATTAGGTTAAAAACAATCACTGCACATTGAAGGTGAAGAGTGGATGAAGCACTTGCGCAAAAATCTGAAAAATTGTATGACATTTACAAATGCTGAAAGTATTGCTACAACCTGAAATATGCTTGTTATATTTTAAATATTATGTAACATATGATCAAATTGCATATGAATGCAATTGACTTCCAAAAAAAGCTACTGAGAAAGATGAGAGTTTTTTTGTTTGTTAGTTAATTTTATAAGAATGTTGTTTCAAATTTTATTTCATAGGTTTTTTCAGAGACTGACAAGGACATGTTAAGAAAACAGAGCAACTTATATTCACTGCTGTTTTTAGTACTTGGGATCATTTCCTTTTTTACTTTCTTTGTTCAGGTATGTTTTATTATTGTAACCTTATTATAATTGTTCATCATGTTTTAGAAACTAGACCTGAAATATACTAAAAAATTTGCATCTTCATAATAGGTCTCCAACTCAAACCAGAACCTGTATTTATGGTTCTAGGTGTGTCTTGTGCTGAAACATTTTTGACCTAGAGCTGCTTGTGTTTAAGAGTCCTTTGAACCTATTCAGACCTCTTAACTTCTGAAATTCCCATCTTGTTCATCAGTTAGACACTTCTCAGCATGAAACTCTGGATTTTCTCACCCTTTTTCCGTTGACAACTAACAGGCAAATTCTCCAGCCCTTACATTCTACAACCCCCTTCTCACCCTCAAGCCTCCCTATTTGAATTTGCTGGTAACTGAAAATCTATCATTCTCCTGCCTTTGTTCTCCAATTTTTTACTTCTCTAACTCTTTCCTTGTCCAAGGGAACATCCCATATTTGTCCTGTGGGAGTCCCCAGAGATTCCCAGGTCCAGTTTGTCAGGTCATACTCATCAGACTGGTATTCAGTTCCTTCTGCTAAAATACTAAGGGTTGTACTTGCTACAATAATGCTACTTAAAAAAAAAAATACTAGTAATCATATGAAATATTTTTGAATTTAGTCCAGTTTATAATTTAGAAACATGTTGATATAGTTTTATCTGTTAAATGAGCCCACAGAGTGAAATAATAACATGCACTTGGGACAGCAGCATAAACAGTCTCTTACAGAAACCTGGTTTGTTTATGGAATTGCCTTGTTGCACAAGAAAGAAAAAGGACTTGAGTACAGAAGGCTGAGTAGTACAGGGCTGTGATAGGTTTGCTCAGTTTATAAATGTTCAGATAATGTTTTAAATTATCTGATGCATTTGACTTCAATGAACTCAGGTTGCCTTACATCTTTAATCGAAAATGAATTACCTAAATTGTTTAAATCTGACTTAGATTGACTCAGACAAATGAAGTCAAAGGGTTGATTAGTGACCTTCTCTTTAAAGCATGATGGTGAAGCAGTGCTGGGAAATATTGCTCTGCTCCCTATATTTTTTTCAGAAATAATATTTCAATGTGTGTACTATGAAGCTACTAGAATTTATGTATATTAAACCTGGTTTTACATTTGCTTTCTGCAAACAGAGCTGGAATATTTTTTACTTTGACATTGTGGGGGTAATTTATCTAAAATATTTATTGAATAAACACAAAAAGTGTAATACTACACTAAACATTGTACTTTTTCTCAAACAGGGTTTTGCATTTGGCAAAGCTGGAGAAATTCTTACAATGAGGCTTCGATTCATGGCATTTAAAGCAATGCTTAGACAGGTAAAGAAATATTTTGATTTCCATGGTTTTAAAAATAATTGATGGTATTGGTATAAAAAAACTGTGTTCTACATCACTCTGTCATACAGAGAAGATTGTTTAAATCAGACTAGAAACCAATTTGATTAGTTACATGTGGTTATGCAAAGTGTCCTTAGAGGGGGAGTCTTAAATCAAGAGCTTTTTTTGTACTCCTTGCAAAGACTTAGTTTTGCAGCCAAGTTGCAAGGCCTGACAAGTTGATGTGCACCAGCAGTATACTATTATCTGTTCATTTGCCTCCTTTGCTTCTTTGTACCATTTCTCCCCTAAAGAAATGCAACACAAGTTACACTGAAGCTCTTACTTCAAGTGTCTGATTTAAATTGTGATATGTATTGACGTGTTTTTTTAAAATTTATTGGAAGTCTTTGTCCAAACACCTGACTCTATAATTGTTGATTATTAATGCAATAATAAGATTGTGTATTGAAAAGTAAAACCCTCTTCAGGGTTTATATTTATATTAAAATATATTTATATTAAAATATAAATAGAATGTAACATTGTCAAGTAATTCTAAATTGTCCTTAATTTGCTGTTATTTCAGGATCAGTATTTTGGATTTTGAAATACAAAATATAATAGTTATGGGGTTTTAAGTCTTGCACATAAAGCTACATACAGTATTTGATTCATGTAAACATGACTATTTTCAATGTGACAGGAAACTGTTGTAGTCTCGAAAATTACGATTTATAGATCAGCCATACTAAAAACCTAATGAAAAGGCAATCTTACAAATGAATCTTGAGATCACAAATTACAGGACTTCATTCAATGCATGCTATACATAACAGTTTAAATTAGCTATTTGGTCACATGGTGAATAAATCATAAACTGTGATTTAAATCATAAATCCCAACAACTAACTTTGATCAGATAGACCAGTTTGGGGTTTTGGTTGGTTTAGTTTGGTTTTGTTGTTGTTTTGTTGGTGTCTCATGGCTTCTAAATAAGCCTCTTCAATAAGGGAAGAAACAAAGCAAGGAATATTTTGTTTTTAAAAATGAAAATGCTTTACAGTTAGCCCCTCCCCAAACAGCTTTGTAACCATGAGGAGTGTGACCAGAGTCCTCTCCTCCAAGGAGATTCAGTGAAGGAGCAGCAGTGAGGGAGAGTAAATCTTGCTTTTGTGAATCTCTCAGCTGCTCCCCTCCCTTCTCAGCAGTGACAATGAATACATCAATGATTCATAAGATTACACTTCTTTCTACATATATTCAATGTGCAATGACAGAATTAAACTTATTTAAATATGTAGAACTGAGGCACTGCCACATACCAGATTCACTTAGCAGTTTTTTTGAAACATCCAAAATCTGGTCTTAAAATAATTTTTCTTCTTATAGGATATGGGCTGGTTTGATAATCCTAAAAATAGCACTGGAGCATTAACTACAAGGCTTGCTAATGATGCCTCACAAGTGAAAGGAGTAAGTAAAATTTTGGGTTGGAACTTTTCATATTTGGTTTAGAAAGTAATGAAGTTGCAGCTTGGGTTTGACTGGCTGGATAAAAGTCTTGATTTTGACAACTAAATATACTAAAAAACAATAGCTGGTAGAGAATGCACTGATGCACTTTATGAAAATTATGGTATTAATACAGACTAATTAATAAAGATATTAATAAACAGACTAATTTGCAAATAATTTTTTTCTAAAGTTTACTATTGTGCTGTACTGTAATCTTCATTAATAAACAAATTTATTGGGAATCTCTTACCAAATAAGTCTTTTTAAAGAGGTCTTATTCACCTAAAGACATGCAATGAAATTTATTCAGTTCACTGTCTCCTGCTATTTTTTTGGTTGTATAGATTTCTTATTTTAAAAAAAAAAAGTATTGTGAGCATTTGCCTTCCTTTTCTCTGTTACTTTTTGGAGATACTTTAAAATAAATTGTGTACTTTAAGGAGTCTTTAATATCAAGATAAAGTACACTGAATATTTGTGTATTTGTGTAAGCCTGAGTAAATTTTTACTGCTACATGAAGTTATGTGTTGGGTTTTTCCTGGACTGAAGAATTCTGGAGTATCTTTGGCTTTATTTCTATAGGAAAAGTTAAATATTCCATTTTCTTCTTCTTTGGGCTCTGTGTGATGACTTGTAAAGCTACCTCTATGACCTAGAATATATGACAGATTTTAATGCTTAGATTTAAATGCGAGTATGTGATGAGGGTAAATTTTGTCCAATTTCAAGAACAGAATTTAGAAATTCCAGAGTAAATTTAAGTTATCAGAATATGGGGAAAGAAGATACAAACATGATCTAGATACTTTTTTACAAAAGCATTTAAGAAACTCCATTTTTGAAAAACAGCAAAACTGAGTTAAGACTTTCTAAGCAGTGCTTTGAGAATCAGGAATTTTGTGAGTGAAAATGCTTTCCTTATTTAAATGCAGTTATATTAGTAAGAAATGCCTTTTTTCTTTCTCCAGGCAACTGGTGTCAGACTAGCATTAATTGCCCAAAACATAGCCAACCTTGGGACTGGAATTATTATATCATTAGTTTATGGCTGGCAGCTGACCCTGCTACTTTTAGCTGTTGTGCCCATCATTGCAGTGGCTGGAATGATTGAAATGAAGATGTTGGCTGGGCATGCTAAGAAAGATAAACGAGAGCTGGAAACTGCAGGAAAGGTGGGTCTAGAGAAATTAATCTATTTCTGTATAATGTATACAGTCATATTTACCAAAGCATTGTTAATAGGTGTATGACTTATGAATACAGAACATTTCACAATATCTAAGTTCCAAAGACAGCTAGGTACAAGAGTAGACCTACAGAGCATCACACCTCTTCAACAAGTTATTATCCTATTAATATTTTTGTAGTTGTTAAATATCGGAATGTGCTAAACACAATTCAGACTTATTCTCTTCTCATTCCTTTTCTAGACATCTTTGTTTTCCTATTTTGTAATCATCCTCATTTTGACATTCTCTTTTTTTTTTCCCCATCATCCCTTTTTGGCATGCCATCTATCTTATGTTTATTACACTGCTCTTTTTTTTCTCTCCCCTTCTTCATCTTATTAATGTTTGCAGTGATAATATGTATATATCCACTGGTTTCTGTTTGCCATTCCTTTGTTTCTTGAGTGGAAGAGAAAGATGAGAACTGAAAAGCAAGAAGGCTAGACTCTTGTTTAACAAATTAAATGAAGGCATTTAATGTCACTTCATTCCAAAAATCCTTCTGGGACAGAACAACTATTTCATCACTTCCCAGATATTGCTTTCTTCAAGGTAAAACTTTTCTAAAATCTCTTCCTATGTCCTACTGTTTTTAAAAGTTGCTGAAAAGAAAATAATTTATCTAAGGTCATGCAATTCCGTTCCTTTCCTTTCAACTAGGTTCATTTCTTCTACTTTTCTCTGAAGAAGGGATGAGGAATGAGCATTTATTTTATGTTGTTTTGTTGTAAGATGTGACAGAAAATAGTTGACAATTCATGGAGTAGACTTTCTTAATGCAGCATGTTGTGAAGAATGAGCACAGGTGTTACAAAGATTTATGGGGTTTTTTCAAAACTTAAAAAATTTTCTTGTCATAGTAATATGAGTTTCCTTTCTCAAGGCCACCTAAGCAAGCACTGTACTACAGGCATTTTATTCAATATTCATTTTTTTTAAAATATGGGATTTCTTCTGTAAAAACAGTGTTTTACATGGAAAATTTGCTTTCTCCAAAGAGTTGCTGAACTTAGGTTACTAAAAACCCTTACTTTATGGTCTTAATTAAACTAAAATTTTATGAAATATATATTCTAAAAAAATACATTAAAGCATTGAGATTCTTTTCACAGAATTATTAAGGTTGGAAGAGACCTTCAAGATCATCAAGGCCAAACCATGAAGCCAGCACCACCATAATGACCCCTAAACCATATCCTCAAATGCCACATCCATCTCTTGAACACTTGCAGAGACAGTGGCTCCACCACCTCCCTGGGGAATCTATTTGAATGCCTGACCGCCCTAGCAGTGAAATTTTTTTTTAATATCTACTCTGTATCTCACCTGGCACATTTATGTAGAAAAATTACTCAAATCTAAAGAATTTGCAAGCTAAAGAGAAGGTATCAGAGCAAATATTTGCTGCTGAGATCTCAGTGAGGCTCTGAGGCACCTAAGTAACCTTGACATTTTGATTATAGCCCAAACTCAGCCAACTGGAAGTTAAATGCTAATATGCCATTTTCCATGTTGAGTATCTTCTCTCTATTTTTTATTGCTGTCTAATGTTTTTTCACCATTTATTTGTAGAACATTGGAAGAAATTGTGCCAGAAAATACTGAATATTGTAAAACAATCTCGTTTTCCTAAAAAGAAAAATATAAAATGCTTATTTTTATACCAACAGTCTACTTTTAATAGCCAGTATATAATATAAAATTGTATCCCAACAGAATCTTTTATTAGTTGAGAAAAAGGAATTGCAACATACTTAACTTTTGATAAAAAATTTTGTTTCTCTATTGCAGATTGCCACAGAAGCAATAGAAAATATTAGAACTGTTGTTAGCTTGACTCGAGAAAGAAAATTCGAGTCGATGTATGGAGAACATCTGATTGTACCATACAGGTATAATAAAAATAACTAAGCTAAAAAATATGTAACAAAATTGTAACAAAAGCTTTCTTTGACAAAAATAGATTTTTTTGGTAGTGTGTATGATTTAATGTATAAATTAATTATCGCAGAATTTATGCCAATATTTTACATATTTTTATTGACAAATGCAACCAGTCACCAGCCAACATTTTTTAAAATTTGATTGAATTAATTTTCTGTTATAATACTGTCATCTTCTATGACATTGTCACTTGGTTTGGAAAAATGTTGGTTTTAAGTGAGTTTTTGGAGAGGTCTAATCTAAATTTCCACCTGATTTGTTTTGGGTATTTAATTAAACCTTTTTAATGTAAATTGAATATTAAGACATTTTTTATAGTGTTAGTAAGATGGAAAACATTTGAATAATTACTCACTGGTTTGGGGCTGAAAATACAGTAATATAAGTCTGTATGGACTAAATCAAAATTTAAAACTCCTAAAGTAAACAACTAAATAGATTCTACCCATTAAAGTTTTATTTGTTTCGGAATGGAATGTTTCATTTTCAGACATCCATGAGAAAAGTGAAGGAAATGAAAGTATATGTACACAGATATAATGGGAAAGAAGGAGGGGTGCCACTAACACATCTACCATAATAAATGAGTGGTTAGAGCACAGTGCAGGACATAAAAGATATTACTTAGCTTTTTTCTCAGCTTTATGTTCTGAGTTCATATCTCACAAGTTGCAGAACAGTTCCTAAACATTCTCAGGGTTTACATTGATGGGATTGCTCCAAGACTTTCATCTTTCTGTTGTTCCAGTATAAATAAGAACTTTTTTCCCTATGAGAGAGAAGACATTTTTAGTTAATGTTTCAGTGTATGTAAACTTTCCATTCATAATAGTATCAACTGAAATAAATTGTTTTTTGTGTACTAGGACTTCAGTATGACTGCACATTTTGATGAAAATATGCACTTTTTCTATACAGAAATTCTGTGAAGAAGGCACATATATTTGGCATTTGTTTTGCCCTTTCACAAGCAATGATGTTCTTTACCTATGCCGGCTGTTTCCGGTTTGGTGCCTATCTAGTGGTAAATGAACTTATGGAGTATAAGGATGTATTTTTGTAAGTATCTCTTTTGCAATCCTTTTTCTGTCTGCCCAGAAAAATAATTTATAATTTAAGAGCAATAGCTCAATACAGGACTATGGAAACAAGAATGATAGACTGAGATCCTACCAGTGTGGGGTATCAGTGAAAGGATGTATTTTTGTAAGTATCTCTTTTGCAATCCTTTTTCTGTCTGCCCAGAAAAATAATTTATAATTTAAGAGCAATAGCTCAATACAGGACTATGGAAACAAGAATGATAGACTGAGATCCTACCAGTGTGGGGTATCAGTGACCTGAATACCCAAGGTCAACCATACTGAATTTTGTTGTCAGCCTAATTAAAGATGGTTAACACCATGGTTGAAGATGTTAGAAAGTGTCTGCATCCCATCTGGTATCTGAACATCTCTAGCCATCTGAGTGAATTTTTGGTTAGATTTGAAAGGGAGGGTTTGAGCTCCCTTTCAAAAACAGCACGAGTCCTTCTAGGCTGTTTAAATGCAGAATAAAATGGATCACTTTACATAGCTCTGAAGGAAAAAAAAAAAAAAAAAAAAAGTGAACCTATTTTACTTTGCCCTAAAACAGGCTAAGAGGTATCATATGTCAAATAACTGTTCTTGGTGATGACTTTGTATCTATAGTGTGTGGCAGTAAGTAATAGCTGAAGACAACAGGTTCTTAAACTATTCCAATGTAGCCTATAAATTACATAAAATTCCATAAAATGACATAAAAGTAATTAGAAACTAATAAAAGCATAGTTTTCAACCTTTATTGGCATTGTAAACCCTGCAAATTCTTCCACCAGAGACGTGGTAGAAAATTAAATCTTTATTGTCACCTTATTACAGGCTTGATTTCTTATTTTCATTGATGCCTTAAAAAGTGATCACTATCTCCCAAAGGTCACTGAACCACAGAGAGGAAACCACAGTGATGATAGAACAGCATTAGAGTAACAATGTTGCCATCCATTGACCCCTTTCCTCATAGCCCCAGCTGAGACTTAATATACTGACCAGAATTAGTAACTAAAGAAATTACTGCTAATAAGTACTGAAAACACTGAATTTGGAATGCAGGCATGTTTATCTCATGTCATTAATAGCGATAAAAAGAAATTTCTGGAGCTAATTGAATAGTTAAAGCAATAATATTAGATTACTATTTCTTCTTTCTATTTAGCCCTCTTTTTTCTCTGAGTAAAACTTGACTGCAGCCACATTTCCACTGTCCTTTTCTTCATTGTCTGTTGCTGTTTTTTTCCTGATTTCTTTTACAGAGTGTTTTCAGCTGTTGTATTTGGTGCAATGGCACTAGGACAAACCAGTTCTTTTGCTCCAGACTATGCCAAAGCCAAGATATCAGCAGCCCACTTGTTTATGCTGTTTGAGAGAGTGCCCTCAATAGACAGTTACAGTGAGGAAGGAGACAAGCCTGTAAGTAAGCCATGTGTGACAGCATTTGTTGGTAATATGGACAGCACTCTCCTCACTCTCTGCAAACTGATTCTTGCTCTCCTGATTACAACCTTATCACAATGTGTCCTTGACACTATCTGTACACAACATGCACCAAGTTCTCTATTGTGAGTCATCTTTTGCACATAGAGCCAAAGGGTAATTATTTTGAAAATCTCTAGTGATTTCTGGGGGGATGGGGATTCTTCTGCAATTCTATTTTAATCATGTGTGAAATTGTCTTAAAGATGTAACAGTGATAATATTTTAATTACAGGAAACATTTGAGGGAAACATAACAATCAAAGATGTGGCATTTAACTACCCAAACCGACCAGAGGTCAAAATTCTCCAAGGTTTGAATCTAAAAGTAGAGAAGGGACAAACTCTGGCTCTTGTTGGCAGCAGTGGCTGTGGAAAGAGCACTGTTGTTCAGCTGCTGGAGAGATTTTATGACCCACTTGATGGAGAAATGGTAAGTATTTTTGCAAGAACATGTCAAAGTGTTAAGTGAGGATGTTCTTAATTGGTTTTCTGTGATGTGATAAGTGCAATAGATATTTCTATTTTATCTTTTAAGTATTTTTAATTTAAAGATCAGCAATGACTCATTGGGTCTCCTTAACTAAATGTTGTATGTAAGACCCGGGTTCCCACATTACAATGAATTAATGAAGATCTATGTTGTGAAAATATGCCTGATCCACAGTCTCATGATGGCTTTAAATTCAGGGCAAATTTCCTGAGGTTTTTATAATAATAGCAGTTTAAAAACTAAATAATATGTGCATCCACTTCTGCATGATCTAGTAATAGAATTTGCCATCTATATTCTTTCAAAAAAAAAGTGGACATTGACGAAAGTAATTTTTTCATAATTTTTACTTGTCAGAAACATCTTTATGAGTACGCCTGCTAACAAGTGATAGATTGTAAATACTTTCAATAATTTTGGTTTAAAATATATGTAGGGTTTCCTATACAACTCATTCGGCAACTTTACAATTTTTTTTCACATAATAGTACTGGTAATTGCTGTTGTTCTTTGATGTAAATGTGCCCAGAGGTTTTGTCTGAAATGGAACACACATTTTGGCCTTTACCAGGTGAGAACAAGAAGGATTTTGGAACCTCTCTTTGTAGAGATACTCACAAAACATGAAATAAACATGAAATAATACTTAAATAAAGCCTAGGTGCAATGGAAACTATTTTTTGAGGTTAAAAGTGCCCAAAAAAGTTCAGTGTAGCAGAATTGTGCAGAAAGAAGCCGCCTAGGTGCCCCAAAAGTGTGTTTAACTGAGTGCAATTTCCTTACCAGTATTTCTGACCTTGTGTCCATAAATAACCAACAAGTTTACTGAAAGGTAAAGCACAGACCTGTGCCATAGAAAGCACAAAATTGTTGGACTAATTCTCAATCTGAGTTGCACTGTGAACTGAATGAAACAGGTTTAGCTTAACGCAGAAACTGTCAGAATAGCCGCTCACAAAAGTTCCCTCATTTCATTAGATTTTGAATCAGGTTCATTATGACACCTTTTCCTTTCAAGAAGAAGTTATATTGGCTTAAAACTAACAGTTCTAGCACCAGCTGTGGAGTTAGTAGAATAATGTCCTCCAACAGCCATGCTATGAAGGGGGCAATTCTTCAACTACCCAGCTGATCATGTCACCCAACACAGAGCCTGAGTGCTGCACTGGGTCACTCTAGTGGAGATTGAACAGTCCTTTTAATGTCCTTCTACATTTGTGTCCAAGTTAAGGTGACTTGTGCAATTATGAAGTTGATACCTTAAAAAATATTAAAAATTCTGTTTTCATTTATCTAATAAAAAGTGACAGCAATTCAGCAGGCAAATTTAGCAGAAGTATGAGGGAGTTGCCAACAAAGAAAACTGGCTGCAAATGATATCTTAAGGAATGCAGAAGTAAATTTCTTCTTTATAGATGCAAAATAGAGGACTATTTTTCTGCCGAAGAAACAATTGAAAGAACTTTACCCGAAGTTCTTTGAAGTTGCTTCAGTGTATCCTATCTTCCACTGTCTTCAAAATCCTAATTAAATATTAAAGTAAAGAAAAGGACTGAGGCAGCATTCACTTCTATGAATTAGAAAATTTTGGAGCATTGACAAGAAGGAGGGGAAGGGATTATGTGGGCTTGCAAATGGTAAGAAGGAGCTAAGGAAAGAGCTGCAATTGAACAACTTCTGTATATGAATTTACAGTAAGACTCAAATTCATATATAGCCATGTGACTAAAATTTAAAATGTTTACTTTCTCAGCTTTTTGATGGCAAAAATGCAAAGGAACTGAATATCCAGTGGTTGAGAGCTCACATTGGTATTGTCTCACAAGAACCAATCCTGTTTGACTTCACTGTTGCTGAAAACATTGCCTATGGAGATAACAGTCGGCAGGTGCCCTTTGAGGAAATTGTTAGTGCAGCAAAAGAAGCCAATATTCATTCTTTCATTGACTCACTGCCAGATGTAAGTTATTCCCTTTCTTTCCTTCTCAGAACTGGGTGTGAATAAAAGTGGCAGTGAAAAACTTGGTCTGCTTGTAATTACCCAAGGTACAATAATTCTCTGAGACGAAAATAAATCTAAAACAATTTTTAAAATATTATTCGTGACTTAATTGTGTTTACCATACTCTTTTTCACTCTGGGAGATTCCACTGTCAGGTGGAAAGTGGAACTTTTAAGATCTCAGGGAAGAAAAGACACTATAACTAACTGAGAGCTGGTAGTAAGAGGGGGTTTTAAAAGTTGAACATTTCTTTTTAAACTCCTGTCTGTCTCAAACATATGTAAAAGATTCTGCTAGACTGATGAATTTACATTTTCTGCAAGTTCTACTTAGCCAGAATTTAAAATTAAGAATTATTGTCTGAAAATTACTAAGAATTTTTTCACCTATTTATATGAGACAGACACATAATAATGTAAGACTGAACATCTTGGGTCAGATGAAAGGTCTGCCATGCACAAAATCTTGTCCTATGCAGTGACCAGGAAGACATAATTACAAGTATCCAGAAAGGATAAAAAATTAATCACATTTCCCCTGAATACTCATCTCACTTTGCATGATTTTTCAGAGTTTAAACCCCAGTATTGTCACAGATTTTCATTGACCTTTGGTGTTGTGTTGTCTGATTGAGAATAACATTGCCATTTTAACCTTAGAGTGGCTTGTTACTTTGAATTTATTAAACACTTGATGTTATAAAGAAGTCCACTAGTAAAAGCTCTATAGATCTGTTGCAGATAGAAATGCTGGTCAGTTGTTTTCAGAAAGCTACTGGTGTGGAATATGCAGATTATGGGAGGCTGGTGTCAGTGTTGATGTGCTTCAATATACATCTGACTGATCGTCATTCACAGGCTGAGCTTAATATATTTTTTCCAGAAATACAATACCCGTGTAGGAGACAAGGGAACCCAGCTCTCTGGTGGCCAGAAACAGCGCATTGCTATCGCCCGAGCTCTCGTGCGCAGGCCGCAAATTCTGCTTCTGGATGAAGCTACTTCTGCCTTAGACACAGAAAGTGAAAAGGTAACTCAAGCATGAGCCAGGAATCTGGAATCTATTTTTTTTTGGTGTTGTGATTACTGTTTTTACTCCCACAGTTTAATGCCAAAAGATGGAAATATGGTGTCTTATGGAAATGACATATTTAGGCAAATAATAGAACAATATAAATGTCTTACCTCTCCTTGGGGAAAAAAAAGTATTTTTTACATCTGTATGGCAGTAGGCAGATTGAAGCTGCTATGAAGAATGCATTCAGTAGCCTAGAAGTCTTCAGGCTTCAGCAGAGAAAGTGCTATCAAAATTGGATCAGGACACACAAACTACAGAGGCCAAAAAGATTGAGGATGCTGCCAGAGAACGTTGGGCTTTTTTTCCTGTGAAATTGTGAAATGTGGCTTTCTCAAGTTTTCTTCCTTCTCCCATTGCTCTCTGGTCCTTGCTACATGTTCATGATTAAAACAAAAATTTCAGGTGGAAATTGCTTAAACATTTACTTCTTTTTTAAGCCCAAAGCTGTAATCTTGATACTACAAAAGTACAATCTAGCTGTAGAAAATTAACAGTCTACAAAAATACTTACTATTAATGAGGCAAATATTATATCATATATTATAATCTGGAAAGTTAACGTTTTCTTTTTACTTTTGATCAATTGTAGGCATGAAAAAGGTTTAAGGGGAAAATGCAATGAAATGATCCCATGATCTATTGATTTCCTGATTACTATTAATGAGGCAAATATTATATCATATATTATAATCTGGAAAGTTAACGTTTTCTTTTTACTTTTGATCAATTGTAGGCATGAAAAAGGTTTAAGGGGAAAATGCAATGAAATGATCCCATGATCTATTGATTTCCTGATTATATGCCAGTTAGGTATTGAAACTTAACCTCTTACTTTATTCTGCATTAATGAACATATGGCATAAATACAGGAAAACAGAGATTGTTTTTAATATCTTTCTGCCAGTGATGGCTTTAAGAAAATGTGATTCATGAGACTCCCTGTGAAATCGTTAGAACTAGTAAGATAGCAGTTGGCCCAACAATATTGACCTGACTTCCATATATAATTCATCACTCATGAAAGGAAGCTGTGGAGGTCCCTAGTTAAACCTCCACTTCTCACAAAGGCTAGTACTGAACTCAAATTTAGATTACTTTATGCTGTGTCTGGTTGGGTACTTGAAAATCTCAGGGAGACTCAGTACAGAAGTTTTTGTCCCTGTTCCAATGCTTAATTGTACTTGCAGTGAATCCTTTTTTTATATCCAGTCAGAACATCTCCTACAATTTTAGACCATTTTCTCTTTTTTTCCTGCCATGCATCTCAGTAATGAGCCTGGTTCTTTCTAGTTCTTTTAACTGTCACAGCATTATCCACTCTGCCAACACAGGCTAATTCTAAGTCAAGAAGCTTGAGCAACAGATACTCCCTTTCCTTCACTGCTGCATTAGAGTTTCCAGATGGCAATTGAGGTACATGTCACTACAGCTGCCAGGCAGTTCACCCTTTGTTTTGCTCCCCGTGCAGATTGTCCAGGAGGCGCTGGATAAGGCTCGGGAGGGGCGCACGTGCATCGTGATCGCTCACCGCCTCTCCACCATCCAGAACGCCGACAAGATCGCCGTGGTGCAGAACGGCAGGGTCATAGAGCAGGGCACCCATCAGCAGCTGCTGGCTGAAAAAGGAGTTTACTATTCCCTGGTCAATGTTCAAAGTGTGTAATGCAACATCCCAGTTAAAGGCAGTGCTTATCTCTGGATTGTCACTGGGGCTACTTTGGTCACTGTAATTCAATACCAACAGTCAGTCTTGATATTTTTGGTTTTCTTCATTCCTTTCATAAATTATGCAAACCCTAGAAATAAGTAAATGTATACCAGTTTCTCCCTACTAGTTTTCATTATTCAAGCCTCTTTTCTATGTGGCCAAAGCAGATTCCCATTGCACTTATGAAAGTAGAAGCATGCTAAGCCAAATGTAATTAATATTAGCTTGCTTTGAACTCTTTCAAAAATCACATTAGTTAAGTGTAAGCAACTTGGAAATATTTTCATGCTCATTAAAAACAGTTTTACTCTTGTCAGAAATAAACCTCAAGCCTTATCCTCACTGTGCCTTTGTAAGACAGTCAGTCCTGGCCTATTAGGCTATTATAAGAACTTGTAGGTGAGCTGAAGTTTGATGCCAGATGTCTGTTGTTATGATGTAGAGTTTCAGCCTGGGATGTCATTGAAAATATGGGCACAGGCTGAAAACAAAGGTCCCAGAACTGTAAGTAACTTACTGTTAGTTAGTTACTGATCACTGAAGAGCTGCAACCTTAAGAGATGGAAAAAGACTGCTTGAAATGAAACAGAAATTAAACAGTAGATAAGGAAAAAATCCAAGACCACAAGTAATGGGCAAGACAAGGCATCTGCTGCAGCCTGGGAAAGTACTCTCTACAAGTCTCTCAAAATCCTCAGAGTCAGAGGTCAACAACTAAGAGCCCTCTAAAGACTGCAGTATTTTATACAAGGTGAAAATCCTGGATTTGGACTTGGAGGAGGGGGAAGGAAGGCATCCTTTTCAGTGTTGACATCCTTGGTTGAAGAGCTCTTGACCCTGAGCACTGCTGTGACTGAGATTCTCAAGGACTGTAACCATTGGTGCTGAATTCTAGGCATCAGCTCTGGGTTATTGTATATTATTTGCTAATAGAGGATGGCTGTTAAGGTCTAACTGCTTTGAATATGGAATAATATTGATTAATAATTATTAATAACTAAACAGTAAAAATGTATTTTATTAGTATTTATGCAGTAAAGTTTTGTTTTTAAGTTTGAAAATGTGCTGATTAATCAAATCGTCCACATTTCTGTCATAGCAATTTTCTCCTTCCCTGACATTTATGCATATGGTCTATCTTAACTGCACCTAGATATTTAGTCCTGCAGAACCAGTCTGTAGGCAGACAGTCTCATCAACTAGGCTCAACTATGTACTAAGTACACTCTACAGAATGTTGATTGATGCAGTCTCATTGTATTCCACTTGAATCACATACCTATTTTCTTTTGTTCCTGTCTTAGATGGAAAACTAGTCTGACTGGAGAATTTGTTTCCTATTTATGCATTGCTTGATATGATAAGGCTCTTGTCCATCAATATGGATATTACTCTCCATAATAACATAAATAAGTTATACTTGCAACTGTAAGAATTAAATAGGTACTGTTCAACATTATAGTCTGAATATTCAAGTAAGAACCTACTTAAACTGATCATTTTTACTAAATTCTGGATGATAGCATTTTGTTTTTAAACTAGAATTTTTAATTGTTGATGATACATTTTCTAATTATTGGATTAGTAATGATTGGGTTTTTTCCCCAATACATTTCAAATATTCTTGATTTACCAGACCAATTTAGGTCTTCATGAAAATCAAGATAGCACTGTAAATATTTTATATTTATTCTCAGAAGAAAAATAGGATTTAGATCTAGAAAGTCATTCTTACTGCAGATCATTATCTGCATGTTAAATACCAGTGTCCTGTTGCCCAGCTTTCTCTAGCATATTGGCTCCTGCAGGGATAAGTGGCTGTTCCTTTTGCAACAAGTATCTCATTTATAAACCCTCCTGTAATTTCTGACATAGATTGAGAGCATGAGTAAATTCCACCATTCTCCCTCGCCTCAAGAGCTTCTGAAGGAGTATTTCTCACCAATACCATAGATTATGTGCCATTTCCAAAGGAAGACTATACATCTGTTCTGGATCTCCACTAGTCTCTCCTTCAAGCATTCCTTCAAAGTTCTTCCTGAACTGTCCCACATGTTGCGAGAAGTTCAATGGTCTTCCTTCCTAAAACTGACTTCCCATCAATTGAGATTTAGTGGAACCAGTTCTCCTTTCTTGCAAGTAAATCCTTTGAATCTGATGTCCCTTTCCTGTTCCTATACTTGTCTATAAAAGCAACATTCCTGGTAGCTGAATTTCTGTAAGACACTAAATATCTCCTTTAAATATTTGTTAATGAGTAATCCTTGTAATAATTCATAGCACAAATAGACATAAACTTAATTCTTCCTCACAGAATGCAGTCTATTCATACCTTAGTAACTCTTTGTCCTACTCCTCTCCCTCAAAATCCAGTCTAACTTGTAGGTTTGGTCAATGAAAGGAAACAAGACAACTTGGAGGAAAGAAGAAACTTGGAGGAAAGAAGAAACTACAGATACACTGCTTATGAATACAGGGCAAAAACATTCAATTCTCGTGCAGAAAAAGCTACATTGCAAATGTATCTATGGACGGCCTAAATAACTGCTATTGTCAAGTACTCAATCTTCTGGACAAATTGTCTAGAGCAATGTAGTTTTATCATAAATACATTCTGTATTTCCAAGAGAGGATGGTATCATTATTCTAGTTACCTTAAGGCAGTAAATTGAAAGCTGAAAGTAAGAAACAGGACTAGCAGCAACTTCAAATCCTTTGCTGGATTTCATGGAGTGTAGAGAACAGGAAGATAAGGAGCAGAACTCACAAGGGGAACTGACTTTAGCAATCCCTGTTATAGAAAGGTGAGTACATTTCATTTTGTCTTTGTGTGTTTATTCCTTTCATATATTATACATTTCATTCTGGGTGTACTCCATTGAAGAGGGAGATCAGTATTATAATGCTGTTGCTGTAGAGATCTAGCACAGGACTGCACATAACTCACAGCGAGCATTCAAACCTAAGACATTTCTCTAAGCAAGTCTATCTTCTGCAGGGTGAACAAAGGTCTGGCCACTGAAGACTGGCACATTTCATCCTGTTCTTGAGTTGCTGTCACTAGCAGGTCAGATTAGCAACAACCTTGCATTGTATCTCTTCATAAGAGGGTGTGATTATCATTAATAACTACATTGTTAATGCCTTGGCAGAGAGGAAATGAATCACACCTTGAATGAGTGCTCTGCTAAAATTAGCATCTTAGATCCTGCATTACGTAATGTCTAATAAACATTAACAGATCCATAAACGCTGACTGCAGCCTTACATTCACCACGCCAGAGACATTTTTAATGGAAATACTAGAAAGTGTATGTGGCTGTTTTAAAATGTCCCAACCTTTCAAGTCATTGATGTTTTAGATAAACGTAAATATTGTGCTTACGTGTATAATCTCTGAGTAGAAATGGTGTAATTCATTTGCTTAGTAAAGGAGACAAATATGTTAAGAATCTTTTTGAATACACAAACACTTGTTCTAAGATAAAAAATCATGGTCCTTACGTCATCTAACTAACAGAAATAGTTTTATTTCCATGTTAATTCTGATTTGGTTCTCAAATTACAGATAAAAAAGGAGTAAGTGAATAACTTGATTAATCCAAGAAAAAAGTTCAGTTCCTTATATAAAGGATGTTAAAATGAAACAATATTTCATTTTATGACACAAGAACTGTGGATTACCTTATATTTCAAATGTCCAAAATTAGGACTACTTTCATTACAATATAAAAAAGCCAGGGCAGAATTTAGAAAGAATGAAGCTACTATGGAGTCATGGAATGACTTGGGTTGGAAGGGACCTTAAAGAGACTGAACACCCCCAGGGATGGAACATCCACAACTTTTTGGGCAACCTGCTCCAGTGCCTCACCACACTCAGACTAAGGTTTTTTTTCCTAGTACCTAATCTAAGCCTGCTCTCTTTCAGTTTGAAGGCCTTTTCCCTTATCCTGTCTCTACATGCCCTTGTAAGTAGTGTAGGTGCACAGTGACCAGCATTATCAGCTCTCTTGACTGCTGGGGCTATGACAAAGTGTTTGGCTAACACTGGCACCACACCTTTTTCTTTCTAGGCACTCTTGTCTCTCCCCAGCATTAACTTCTTCTTGCCTTCCCTTTTACATAAATGACATTTTGTACAGCTTTTGTTTTGTATTAATCAATGTGCTTGCTTGTTGTAGAAAGTTTTCAGTCATTCTCATCATATATTTGATAGTACTGTAAAGCAATACACCATTTCCATGTTGTTCAGCAAAGAAAAAAAAAAACAAATAAGATTTTTGCACACATTCCAAGGGATGAATAGGAAAAGGCACTATGGAATTACAGCACATTTCTCCATCCATCAGATGAGATGATCAAAATTTCCCAGGATTTTCTTTTGGGTAGCTCTACAGAAGATGTATCTACATGTATCTGTCTATTTTTCACTGTCAGAAAGGTTAGTTATTAAAGATCAGACTTATTTACATATCTGCTGAATCAAAAACAGCTTAGACACTACTCCTCATGCATATTAGAGTTGTGAATTACTGTTCAGGATGCTAATATTTCCCTGTTCAGCTTGTTAATGCTACATTCAATGAAGCAAACAGTAATCTAAATTTACAGATGTTTATAATTTCATTTCCTGCAATTTCCTGAGGAGCTTGATAAATAATCAGAAGCTTGGTTGCTTGCTTGACATTTGTATGAAGATATTTAAGAAACTTTCCTCTGAAGATATATATGATTGTTCCTTCTAGCTCTCATTTCCACACTGCTACTGATGAGACTTTAGCTATAGAAAAGAAGTATCCTATTTCCATATAAAAATATTTCATTTCAAAATGAAAATAAATTTCAAAATATCTTTCAAAATTTCTCCATAAGTACTTGTAAAAAATGAAATGCTGGAAGTAATTTCTATGTTTGAACTTTAACACCATTTTCCTTTGAGTTCATGATGAAACGTATTTTCTTCTTTATTACTCTATTCTATAAGACAACAACTTTTCTTCCTATGGCCATGTATTTAATTTGCCACACGATGGCCTCATTTGTTCAGAAAGTGGCTACACTGATCTGCATTGTCTTTTTTTCTTTTTACTTCTTAATGTATGTCTTGTTCGACTCACTATATGCAGTATTCTTCTAACCTAAACAGCAATATTCTCTTTCCTGCCTAAGAGATTAGCACATCAAATTTACAGTCCTGACAGCATTGCTGCCATGTCTTTTAAAGTCAGAATTTCTCAGACCCAGACTAAGGCAGTAAACACTCACTGCTCTTCCCAGCTTCTACTATGTCAAGCAGACCCGCTGGAGACAATCCATGATGGTAGATAATGTTTATATCCACATTCAAATCAAAGGCCTTTCATTTATTTCTTCCTAATTTAATCTAATTTGTCACAAAACATATTAAGATAAAGGAGAAGGACAAAGAAGAATCTTCACATGTAAAAAGTGTTTCAGAATATTATAAGAGCAAAGAGGTTTTCGTTTAGTCTGGGTAATTTGATTCCAGATACAGAGTTTGACTTTCATTTTTTTTGAGCAACATGCTTCTTTGAGAGAAATTGCATTCAACATCACTATCATTCCACATTAAATTCACATGACCTCTACATTTTACAGAACACATATAGGAATTTGCAAAATAGAGTATTAAAATGCCACATTTATATTAGAGTGAAACTGTTCTCCTGTGAGACAACAGGCATTTTACCACCAACGTCAGTATGTTATACTAGGTGAATTTAGTATTGCCTGTCAGTAAAAGAGAAAAGCATTTTATATTTGCTTGATTTTGCAGCTGTGGACAGGAAATTCAATGTTTGGTTTGATCACAAGTATAGAGAGGCAGTCAGTACATTTTCTTGTACTCTTAGCAAGATCTTTCTTGGGCTTGGATGACTGTGTACAAAATATTTTATACATCTTCAATGTATTTCAATGGGAATTTATGCATATACACAATGAAAGGCTAAATGGCTAAATTCTTGTATGTTCTAATGATTTTTGGTGGGGTTTTTTTCCTTTTAGATACCAAAAAATATATGTCAAACACACTGCTATCAAACAGGCTATATCAGCCAACATCTATATGGGTATTGCTTTCTTTTTTATACATCTATCACAGGTCTTGGCCTTCTGTTATGGAATAATTGTGATACTTTCAAATTTTAATAGAGTTCACAATCCTAAGATTCTTCTGCTTGATGAGGCAACATCAGCTTTGGAAACTGAGATGAATCAGCAGTGAAGGCACCCTGGACCAGGTCAGCATTGGTCAGTGTTGAAGAGCTTTTGTCAGTGCCCAAGGAATTCAGTTAAGGATGTTATGGAATTCAGTAAAGGATGTCATGGGTAGCACAGAACAGCAGCAGGCTCCCCAAACAAGCTTAAGTCTTTTGAACACCAGGGAGTTCAATGGGTGCTGAGACCTAAATTTCCCAAGCAGTTTTGGGGATCCCTGTGGTTTGTGCTCTTAACACCCAGCAAAGTAACTGCAAAACAGCTCGGGGGGTTTCTGCTGGAGCACCTGCTACACTTTAACTGCTGTCTAGACCAACCTGTAAACCACACTGACAATTCAAAGCAATAGCCAATCCTGTATGCCTTGCTGTCTGCTCTAGGCATGTCTGTGAACCATTTACAAAAGAATTTCACCTATTCCCCAGTCTGATTCAATCATGTTTGCTGATTTATTCCCCAACCCGTTTCTCTGCCTTACTATGCATCTATGCTTATGGTCTGGATGAAGACAAATTCCCACAATTGCATGAACAGTCAATGATGATCACAGTTTCTCTATGGACAAAACCTCCAGAGAACATTTTCACAATATACTGTCACAGTAGAAGTACCTAATCTACCTTCTCATTGTCAAAGATCTTGTAATCCCTAATGCCTGCTTGAACATCTAATTGCCACTGATTTCAGCAAGAATTGAGCTCTTTGTCCAGCAGTTCTAACTCCTGATCATTCACAAAGCTTTGTGAAGTTACACTTGCTGGCACACGCAGGGATCTTTCTCCCAGCCTGTGACCTGGAGAGTGAACCCCAGAGACAGCAGGGCAGAGAACTGCTGATAGAGACACATTTCTCTATGGAATTCCACCCTCAAATGGGTGGAATTCCCAACTAAGAGCTGAAATATAAAATTTACAGAGCTTGTTTGAACAAGCTACTTAGCCTCTCACCTCCCCCACATATCTTTGACATATGTTTTCATATTGACATTTCTGGCAGAGCATGACAGAAAGGCTTGCTGGGACTAGACTAGTTCTGATTGCTGATGTTGAGCAAGACAAAGTTAATCTGTTGTCTGTCAAGCATTTATTTGTCCTCCTCTTGCCTAATTTTTCACTTCACAGAAGATTTACATCCAGTGCAGACCAGACACTTTTCCCTGCAGGCTTCACCAAACCTCTAATGAATCTGTTTACTGTTTTTGTGAATGGGATGTTCTGCTTTTTAAAATGAAGGATCTTAACTTGATTTTCTTCTACATTTTGATATGACTAACTTTTTAGTATCACCTCAGACACAGTGAAGCTCTCAGACTACCAAGAAAAAACAAATTTTTACATGATGGTTTGAATGACTGTCATTTCCAGCTCTTAAAATCATGTTACAATACAAAGATATCAGGTTTATCTAGAAATTCATGGACAAAATCCCACACATTACAATTTTATCTTTTATTTCCTAATTCTGAAACACATATTAAGCCACTTATATTCAGTCAAAATGTTCAGTGGAGATTTTTAAACTGAATTATATTAAGTTTGTATTAATTTCTTGGATCATTAGATATTAGTACAAAGTTATCCCAGCAGACACTGTCACAGTGTGCCTGTAAATACATCTTTGTCATGACAAACTACATACTTCTAAGATTTATTATTTTTGAGTAATTTAAAAGATGGAAAAAACAATATGAGTAACAGAAGTATGATTTTAAGTACATTTTTAAATAAGTAATTTCAACTAATTCAAACAAGTCATTTAGGGCAAGTAAAATTGTTAAGTGATTGTTAATATTTTTTTTGTATTTGTGAAGTGTTCTTAAATAGAATTGTAATGAAGATATATAATGGTAGGTAGTCTTTTTTCCAGGGAAAACTCAACACCAAATTGGGGATGATACTGAAGGCCAAATCTCAAAAGTACAACCTTTAGATATTTGTGAAAGTAATAGGGTACAAAAAAACCAGAGTACCTTAACACATATTTTCATTGAAACCATATTTTGCAGTATCTAAATTAAGATACATTTTTGCTTTAATCTACCTTGAAGGAACATAAAAATACTGTGAAGTTCAACTTTCATAGTTGCTCATTGCGATTTTTACAAGAACACCATTTTAAAATATTTTGTTCAACTCTAATATGAAGAGAGGAAATATTATATGTGCCTGAGAACGTTGATCTGGACCCACAATTTCACTGTTTACAGGTTGGGAAAAGATGCTACCCATAGATCAGTGGTTCAAAATGCAGATTTTATAGCTGCACTTGAAAATGGTGTCATCACAGAATGAGTTTATAATGAATTAATGGAACAGAATGGAGTTTATTACAATATATGCATGTAGCTTTTCTCATAGCTTTTATTAGATTGTGTACCATTGACTTAACTGGATTGAATTGCTGCCAAAGGTACTGCCAGTTTTGTAGGTCTTTTCTCAGTGAAAAAACTCCAAGGGAAAAAAGCTCCTTTGAAGAGTGCTAAACTCCAGATTAAGAAAAATTTATATTAAGTAAAGTGTTCAAGTCTGTATCAAAGCTGTGATTCACAGAAATTCTAAACAATTTTTTTCAGAAGTATGACATTAAAAATAATGTATATGTGTAGGTAAAAATTAAGATTGTGACAAAAAATAGGTTATGGCGCTGATTGCATCTCAGACTACTTTTCCAAATCCTAGGATTTTTAAATCACTCAGGTTGGAGATGATAATTTAATCCAACGCCTGCTGAAGGCAAGGTGCACTCTGAGGCCAGGGCAGGTTGCTCAGGGCTGTGTCCTGTTGACTTTAAAATATTTTCAAAGATGGAGACTCCACACCCTCCTCAAGCCCTCTGACCCAGTGCCTCCCTCCCTCATTGTGAAAATTCAAAATCTTTTATGCAACTACCTTTTCAAATCAGCAGCATCTTAGTGACTCAGATTTCTGAAGTTTTGTCAATCAGACATGGTTTTTCTTCACTATTTTTATTATCTCCCAAGCCGTCTCCTGAACTTCTCCAGCAGTTTCTCTCAGGCCTACACTTTGAAATAGCTTTAAGTTTCATTTCCTATTCTTCTTGGCTCCCTCCTCACACTGAAAGTCCCTCTCACTGACATCCTGATTCTCTTTTAATTTAAACTTTTTATATAACCCTTGCATTTGAAATAGACTTTCTGGCAGGTCTTTTCAGTTAACTTAGTTCTGTATATTTTCATAACAGTTCAACATAATAAAATCATGAGAAAGAAATATCTGTAACTAAAACACACAGACAGACACACACACACACACACCCCCCACACATCCCACTTATGAGTGTTAGTGTAATGTCAAGGTTTCCACTGAATGCACAGAAGACTTAATGAAACTCAGTACTTGATTTGGCTTTGCAAAAATACTCAGCTCTTACCAATCTTTCTTCCTCTGACAGCAATTGTAGTTTTTATTCAGAAATGTTCATCATTTGAAAGTACAGGATAAGATACAATCATAGAAACACAGAATGGTTTGGGTTTGAAGGGACATCAAGGGTCACCTATTTCCAATGCCCCTGCCAGGGACAGGGACATCTTTCATGAGACCAGGTTGCTCAGAGTCCCATCCAACCTGGCCTTGAACACTGCCAGGGATGGGGCAGCCACAGCTTCTCTGGGCAACCTGTGCCAGTGCCTCACCTCAGTTTTCTTCTACTATAAGGAGTAGACTGTATGTCTACTCTCTTTCACTTTGAAACTGTTACTGCTCATCCCATCACTACACTCCCTCTCCAGCTTTCTTGTAGCCCCCTTTAGGCACTGGAAGGCTCCTATAAGGTCTTTCCCTCTTCTCTTCTACAGGCTGAAAAAACTCAGTTTTCTCAATCTTTCATTATAAGAGAGGTGTTCCAGCCCTCTGATCACATTTGTGGCCTCCTTTGGATTTATCCAACAAGTCCAGAGCTTTATCCAATCAGCCCCAGAGCTGATGCAGCATCCCAGGTGGGGTCTGTCTCACCAGGGCAGAGTAGAGGGGCAGAATCCCTCCCTGTCCTGCTGTCTGTGCTGCTTTTGGTGCAGCCCAGGGTGTGGTTGGCTTTCTGGGCTGCAAGGGCACATTGCTGGTCATACCAAGCTTCTCATCAACAGCACCTCCAAGTCCTCTCGGCAGGGTTGCTCCCAACCCGTTCTCTCCCCAGCCCTACCCATGTTGGATTACCTCAGTGCCACCCCGAGCCCATCAAGGTCCCTCTGGTTAGCTGCAAACAACTTTTAGCATCCTACTGTGTTTTGTTTCAGGCATCAGGAACTGAGGATCACTTACAGAAAGTGCATCAGCTGTCTCAGAGGAAGGACAGAAGGGATCAATACTGACTGGACAAAAACCACCATCCACTTAGAAAAGCATAAAAAGGTTCAGAAAGCAGCATCATGAGCTTGATGTAAAAGCTTGTGACTCTGTATTCATACCTGTCTGTGTTTTGCATAACTAATAGGATAAAAAAAGAACACAATCCCACTTGAGAGGTTAAGCAAAATGTGTGAAGGCATCATGTGTGTCTGAGTAAGGACTCATAAACTGACATCATCCTACAAGAGTTCTGTGGAAATGCCTTTTCCCCTGAAGCCAAATTTTTTTGTTGTAATAGTTAAAATAGTTTGATTAATATTTTGAAACAAAATTACATTAATATGGGAATAGTCTCAGTAGTAAGTTAATTAATTTAATTATAGAACAAACCCAAAACCATGTAATTAGTCATACAACTGAAATAACACACCCTGAATAGAGAATAATTATTATTTTTGTCTAAATGTTTTGATATCTTTGCCTAAAATGCCTGTGTTAGCAAGTAGATTCCTGGAAATCAAGATATAATTATCCAGCTATCTAAGGACCTAAACTTGTAAGAAATCATATTCAGCAATAAGAAAGAAACAATTCTTTCAGCCATCAAATGCAAAATACCATCAAACGCAAAAAGTGGTTTTAATTCTCAACTTCTGTTTCTGGATTGTTCCATGAAAGGTAAGTGACTTAATGTACATCTCATTTGCATGTGCTGATTTCTTTACTTATTGCTCAGCTACTTCTTCTTGACCAATATGCAGAGTTGTGAACATCTTGCTTCCTTCTGCCTGATGTCTCTGGGAAAATGGTGCCTTTTCTGAAAAGACATCCAGCCCTTGCCCTCTCTTCAGGCAGAAACAGCCTCAAAAAAATCCCAGTTCTGTGATGCCCTTGGAAAAGAAAAGAAGATGCTGGTATAGCTGGTATGGATGTTCCTCAACCTAATGTGTCTGTCAGTGTCGCTCATCTCATCTCATCTCATCTCATCTCATCTCATCTCATCTCATCTCATCTCACCTCAGTCTCATGTACCTCATCTCATCTCTGCAGTCTGGCCCTGCACAGCCCTGCCCCAGGAGTGAGAGATTCACCAGCACATCTTTGTGCATACAGAGTTGTGTTGTATTTGGTACCTGAGCAGGGCCAGGGGCTTCCTCTAGAAAACAACCAGCAGCACTACAGGTTTTGATTGTAAGCTCTTAGAGAGAGAGGGGGAAATCCTTGGTATTTGTACAGTGCCTAAAAAGAGCACAGGATCTGGTGGGGCCTGAAGACTGCTACATGCTATACACTTATTCAAAAATAATGTCTCATTTTTCCTCTACATTATAGGTGCTAAATTTGGGGTTTAAGAACTTGGATTGCCTCAGTTACAGCTTGAATATTTTTTACATGGTAATATTATTTTTAATTTTATACACGTAGTCTACCTTACTTATTTGAAAAAGATAAAAAATATGATAAGGTAATAAAAAAAATATTTTTTTCTCAAAGACGATTTCACATTAGGCAAAACTAAGAAATCCTTACAATGAAGCTTTGATCCACAGTATTTAAAGCACTTCTGAGTCAGGTAAAAGTGTTATATATTTAGCTTCCTGGAGCTTTAGAAATGCTTGTTTGTTTACACGACATAAATTGTCTCTGTGTTTAATTAATGCTGTGATCTTACCCACAAAGATACCACATTGATTTCTTTAGCTCAGTATAGAAACCACCTGTGCTAAATCTTCAGAAGAGGTCCAGGTAGATATTTTGAATGGTTTTAAAATGTAACCATAAGTCAAGTGTAGAAAAGCTTAAAGGTAATTGTGGTGTTTATTTAGCTGTTTTAATAAAATCAAGGCACCTTTGGACCAGAGAAAGTACACTGTACTCTAAAAGACTGATTCTGAAATTCAGATCAGCCTTCAAGGATAACTAACTCCATGTATAGACTAGGATCCACAAAAAATAATGATTAGTGAAGAGTATGAGACCTGGATATGTGACTAACAGCACTCACCAAATTGGTGGCTGCTCCCCTGTAGCAGGCAGAGCCCAAGACAGTCACAGCAGGGATCAGGTCTAGGAGCAGGCTCTGCTCTCTGTAGAAGAACAGTCAGCAACAAAGTCAAATCTTTTAAAAATGCTCAGCCTGAAATGCAAGCAGGGCTGTCTCCAGTTGCTATGCAGCCAGCAGGGCAGGGAGAATCCCAAGAGAGTGTGTGACCAGCCCTGTCACCACCTGGAGCTTGGCATTAGCTGCTTCCTGGAGCTGGTGCAGTGCTGAGCTGCTGCACCGTGTGTAAGGTACCAGTGGAAACTGCCAAACCTCCCTGGAGGCACAGCCTGCACTGGTACCTACCCTGAGGACTGGACAGTGTTTCCAGTTTATATTTTAGCATAGCTAGAGCTAATTCAAATATTTTTGTCCTTCTTTTTTTGCCATTCCTATCCTTACCAGTTGACACCCTAACCAGTATTCCTTTTAATTCATTGTGTATTTTAGGGAAATGTTAGTATTCAGCATCTTGCTATCAATTGACAGCATAGCTTCAATCCTTCTCTGAATTTCTATTAAATTGTACTCTCAGCTGACCCAGGTGTAGGCATGCTTGTGATCCCTGAAGGAGAGCCATGTGAGACTAGAGCAGACACTTCCCTCCCTTGTCATTCTCTCACTACAGAGTGGTTTACCCCAGCCATGCCAGGCTCAAACCTCCACAGCCCCACCGCTCACTGAGCCCACGCAGCTGAGCGAGGTTTTCCTGGCATCCACAGGGGGTCATTTCCTCCCTGAGAAATCCCCAGAGCCAACCTGAGCCACATCAGCTTCACCTGTTAAACCCTTTCCCAGCAACCCAGATGGCCCTTCTCTCTAGTTTATATGGGAAGGGATTATAGGTCACCTCCTTGGAAATGAGGTCTCATGAGACTTCTTTGACCAGTCCAGGAGGAAAGAGAGGTCTCTCAGACCATGCTGAATCTCAAAAAAACCTCAAGACTGTTTCATGGAAGTGACATTTTAGTTTTGATATTTGGCAAATCTGGAGGAAAGATAGAATGAATATTTTTGCTTCCTGGATATAAATAAAACACACGTCTTGCATTTATTTCAGACGTTTCAGTTTTTGAAGATATGTTTTAAAGTTTCTGGTCCCTCTGACCAATTAATTTGAATTGTTAATGAGATAGAAAAATATATAATTGACAAGATATTTCCCATAAAAATAGTATCTTCCAGATGAGGAAGAGGTGGCTCTGAGAAATCTCTCAGTACTGCACACTATTTCACATATGTGTTCTCAGACACCACACAGATTTTGCAGCAACACTCAGAAACACTTCACAGCAGAATTACAGCTCTCACTGCACTTGTAACTGACAGAGAATGAAGAATTATTTCTAGTTTTATACCAGGAGAAAGTGTCTTGTTTAGGAATCTTTGCAGATGCAAGGATTGTAATACATCCAAGTAGTTGTCCCAAATTGGCAGCTTCCATGGCACTATTTACTGAGCATCTGATTGTGAAAAACATGTTAAATTCAAAGGAAAAAAATCTTGTAAAGCCACATTTAATATGAACTAATGTGGTATTTGTGCTGCTACAAAAAGGACTTTTGTGTTCCCATATCTTTATTAAACTTTTAGAGCTATTGCATTTATTATTACATGCAATGAAAACCATATTATGTGTGTCATCCTATTGTAACCTGAAGTGATTAATCTCTCTTTTTGTAACCTAATTAAGTGATGTGCTGGCTGAAGTTTTTGTATTAATCATTTATTTTTAAGTTTTTATTTAGGTAATATTTATTTCAGTGTCACAAAAATATATTCTATATATAATTTTCTTCTAGTTTGTATTTATATTTAATCCAGTTATTGCTAGTATAAATGAGTCATCCAAGGATGCTGTTGACCTTAAGTTATTTATCCAATCTGCTTATATGTCTAGACAGCATTATGATTTCATGCTAAATAAATATTAACAAAATGCTTAATTGTATGCCTCAAAATGGGGATTGTTCTCTTTTCTGTTTCTCCTCTGTTTAAAAATTGAAGTTGGTCACAGGAAAAGAATAGTCATCTCAGACTCCAAGCTAGGAAATGTCATGTTTTGGGATCTGGCAAGTTTGAAGTCATGGTTCTACACATACAAAAAATGAGATTTATGAAGTGCCATTGTGTTTTCTTGGTGAAAACCTAAGAACAAGGACTGTCAGTCTGAGTGAATATATGGAAGCAGTGAAGGAATACTAGATAAGGTTCAGAAGGCTTGAGGGAAACCTTTGTACTACTGACAACAGATAAAGCATCCAATTCTGCAGAATATTTGGACCAAATTGAGCGCTTTTAGATTGCCTCTGGTGAATAAATTTCAACTGTCGAGGTAACAAATATTTCTTCTTTGGTTTTCAAATAAACCAAATAATTTACAATGGTTTTATTCATTTCCAGGATACAGGTTCCAGACTGGCACTAATTTCCCAAAATGTAGCTTTTCTCGGGACTGGGATGTTCTGTTGTTGATCTGTGGCTAGCAGCTGATCACTCTGCTTTTAGCCCTTGTGCAAATTATTGCTGCAACAGTAATGATTCAAATGAAGGTGCCTGCTGAACATGGAAAAAAAGATGAAGGAACTGTAAATCACAGGAAAAGTAGGTTCTGTGGCATTTTTAGATTTTTATGTCATACAAAACTGTGTTGCTTAATAGCGACAGTGGTGATGGACCAAGAATATACTCCTCAAACAAGTCAAAGTCTACCTTGTTCTATTATTCTGACAAAATGGTGATATGCCAAATATGAAGCTGAAAATTGAAAACATCAGTGTACTCATTTGTGTCTTCAAAGGGTTTGTAGCATTCAGCACATACTAAACATTTAAAAAGTATTGGGTCCCTCACCTGTCCCAAACCTGCATTTGAGTTCCCGAGTCTTTCTGAGCACTCTATTTTCTTTTCCTTTTTTGTCCTTTTTTTTCAGTTTGTTCCCTTTCAGAGCCCCTCTCTTCTACCTCTCTTTCTCTCACTTTGCGGTTGTCTGTGGGTTTAAGACAAAAAAACACTGTATAGAAACTGTCAGTAACAAGGGTGGGTGAAAATGTGACAGTGTAGCTGACCATGCCCTGGAATTTCTTGCTCAGATTTTCATTCCTTCCCTCCCAGACAGGAAAAGAAGCAAGAGCTTGGGAACCTCTTCAAAGGGAAATCCTGAAAGGATTTTTAGTGAGGTAGGAATCAGCCTTTCTTCCCAGGTAACAAGCGAGACAGCAAGAGGAAATGATTTCAAGTTGCCACAGGAGAGGTATAGAATCAGAATCATAAAGTTATAGAATGGTTTGGATTGGAAGAGACAGTAAAGATCATCCACTTCCAAACCCTCTGCCATTGGCAGAGACATCTTTCATTTCACCAAATTGCTCAAAGCCCCATCCAGTCTGGCCTTAAACACCTCTAGGGATGGGACATCCACAGCTTCTCTGGGCAACCTGTTCCAGTGCCTCACCAACCTCACAGAATCTTTTCCTAATATCTAACCTAAACCTACTTTTTTCAGTTTGAAGCCATTTTTTCACTGAGAGGGTTGTTAAGCATTGGAACTTCTAAGGCTTCTAAGGGAAGTGGTTGAGTCACCAACGCTGAAAGTGTTCAAAACACATGTAGGTTGTGAGACTGAGGCATGGTTTAGTGGTGAAAATGGCAGTGCTGATTTACATGGTTGAACTCAATGACCTTAGAGGTCTTTTCCAACCTTAATTATTCTGTGATTCTATGGTACTTAGTTGTGTTTCTTATTTATAGATTGTCTAAGCATTTATTCTACTTCTTATGTAGAAGTAGTGATATAGAAAGGAAGATTTACTAACTTCACGGGTAGAGTTAAGTTTTTGGAGGTTAGCTCCTGTATTTAGAGCTTCTAGGCTTTCCTTCTTCTTACCAAGCTGAAGGTTGAGTCCCGTTTGCTCCCAAGCTGTTTTCTACATTTACAGTAAGGGCTGATGATTCACAAGCCTAGAGATGTTCTGTCACACATTAAAATAAGAAATTAGAAACGTTTCTTTCTAAAAGAACATATGTTGAAAAAAAGAAACATATTCTCCTTTACCTGACAGGGTAACCAAGAAAAAAATTCCTAACACTGTCTCTAATTATTCACAAAGTTTTGCAAATTAAGTAACCTTGTTGAGAGCATTCTAATGCACTGAAATATGTCAGTTATTTCATAGCCATGTTGCTTACAGCTGATTATCATCTCATGCCAGCTGCCTTGGAGAGTATTTGCCAGAAGAGTTACTTGACTGTTAAGCGATGACCTGAATATCTGGTTTTGGCAGACTATATTAATCAAAACAATTTTTTGCAGATCATCAGTTTCTGGCAATATTTAAAACATCTTTCCATAGTAATTCAGCCAAATGTTTCACTCTCAGTATATCAAGCAAACTTGAAGGAAAATGAGTCTCAAGCATCTACTTTTAGCTGTAAGTAGAAATCTACTTTTTAAAAAGTGAAGTTCTTGGAATACTGCCCATTGAGAAATGCCATCTTCACATGCCAGAGGTAAAAATAAACTACTCTCATTGAAAGGCAGTGCAGAAATGACATAGTTAAAAGAGTAAATGAATTTCACGCCTTCAATATGAGCAGCAAAATTTGCCATACACTTATCTAAGGAATCATGTAGCTCCTGGGACAGTGCATGTGAAACAATTCAGAGTGGCCCAGACACTATGGGGACCTTCTGTGCAGGCAGTGGGGTTCCACAGTGCACGAGTCTGACATGGGTGACAGAAAGTGAGAAAGAATTCAGTTTCCGTGTACTGACTGGTTTTCTAGACATATCTAGTGATATATTCACATATCCAGTGGATAATTCTTTTTTCTCCCACAAAATGAGTACTGTGAAACTAAATAATGAGCTGTAGTGAATTTAGTGCTTAATGAATATACTTTACAGAACTGATTTCCAAAATGCTTTACATATTGAGTTTTGATTTGCTAGATTCCTGACCAAGACTAAATCAACTACTGCTATTATAAGACTGTGAGAAATGCATTTGTACAGAATTCTCAAAGCCACACTGAAGACTCACATAGTACGTATTTGTATGCAAACTTTGAGATAAAAAATGATGACTTGGAAATTCCATGGAATAGGGCAGATATTGTTGAGAGAGAAATGGAACTGGAAACAAGTTTCAAATTATAGCCTTGCAAATAAGACTAGATATTCTGGAGAATTAGAACTATGAAAGTTGCATTGTAGTAGGACCCACAATGATGGGTCAGATGATTTGCTTTAAGGCATTAGCAGCATTGTGTGGCAAAAGCTCACAGGTCAAGAAACGCTTATAATACACTGTAATTAGGAAATAGTTTTGCTTCTGACTGTGATGGCATGAATTGTAACATCTGTAGTGTCTCACCCTTCACATAAGACTGAAAATGGAATAAAAGCTTTTAAAATGCCTCTCAGTTCCCTGTCTCTGGGTCAGAAAAGGGTATAATCCAACATAAGACTTGCTGTTCATATTAATTAGCTAAAAGTAGATTCTCTTAATATTTGGGGGCATTAAGAAAATTAAGGCATGAGCTTCCACTGGTTTTCAATCACAATTGGATACCTAGAGTAATTAGCAATTTTTGAGAACTCCTACTATTTTTCTTCTGTGCAAAACAGGAGGATTTTCGAAGATCTAAAATGAATAGGGATTAGATGCCAAACTGCCATGTGAGCCAGGAAAATGTGTCTCTACAATTTTAGGAAGGAACAGTGGTGTTTTAACACTGGGGTTGGAAAATTTGGAAATGTCTCCTTCAGAAGTTTGGAAAAACTGAGATGTGGAAATGCTGAGAATATAACCTGTGAACCATAATTTCTTTATGGGCAAGCTCCAAATCACTGGTTGCCTTTGGCAATGCAGGATGTCTGTTTACCCTGCAGTTCCAAAAGCCTTTGCAGGTGGTGTGGGCTTGCTCAGTGTGTCCCACAGCAGTGACAGCCCCATGGCATTACCCTTGTGCCAGTTTACACAAGACCAATGGAAAATAAACTCTCACTGCTAAAATGTGTGCTGTCTCCACTTCAGTGCTGTAATTCAGTCTAATTGGATATATTTAATAACAGCATATCCACAAATGTTGTGACTACGCTCTCAGCAGGATGTAGACACACTTCTACTGCAGTTATCCATTAGAATATGTCTAAAAATATCCATAAAATTGTTTTTCTGCTGATTCATATCTGCTCCCAAACACAGACTGCTTCAGCAGCCATAGAAAATACTTGCACTGTTGTTACTTTGAATCAGGAAAAAAAATAGCTTATATCTGGACAGTTTGCAAGTATCATACAAGTTACAGAATGCTTCTTAAAAATGCATTCAAATATTCTTTTTAAAAACTAACATAAACACCAATAAACTGAGATCCTGGGTGGGTGTTAAGTGTATATAACAAGTACATGCTTTCTTAGTGTTTAAAACTGAAATACTAAATTATCCAGCATGTTATTTGATCACACGAAACTGTTTGGTGGCTTATGTTGCAATTATTTAATGAGTGGGACTGAACTTGGAGGAGTTGTCCATGTTGCTAAAAGTGAGCCAGAAAGTGCATGACTTGTCAAATGAGCCAGGCCAATTTGTTTGTGACAGTTTCTAAAACTGATCAACTAAGATCTGCTTGCAACAGTGACGAAGGGCCAGGCTGTGACCCTGGAAAAGTCTGTTTGACAGGATTTCTGGGGCAAGAGAAAATACAGTGAGCATTGTCTCCTGTCCCCTATCCCAGATGCACAAATAGGAACCTGAACCAGTCATCAGGATAAAGCTTTTCATCTCCAAGGCCATAGAAGCATCACCTCTGTCACTGTTCTGTCACAGATAATAAGACTAGAGGCACCACAGGTGGGAACAGCTTTAGTACTAGTTTTTAATTCAGTTTTGGGTTCTTCATTGTGCAGACTGTCAGGAACTGTCAGACAGTATATGTCACACATGGGTCATGATAGCTCACCACCTCTCCACCCTCCAAAATGCAGATAAAAAAACTGCTGTGGTTCAAAGTCCAAGGTTGTGGACTAATACACAGCAAGAGAATCAGCAGCAGCTCTGGACTGAAAAAGGCATCTACTCTTCTCTGGTCAATGTTCAAAGTGGGACGTGAAACGCACGAGAGTGGGCAGTACCAGCTGCCAAAGTGTAGCTACACAGCAGGTTCAGTCTTTTAGATAAGGATTGATAAGGATGTTTCAATATATGTGGTTTCGGTACAATTCCATAAACAGTTTCCTTAAAACCCATAAATAATAACTAACTGAAGTACATTTGCTTTAAGAACCCAATCCTCTTCCACCTGCACAAAATTCAGAGTTGCTCAAATTAAAGAGTACAAAGCAGTCCTGAAAAAGCCTCACTGACTTGCCAACCTGAAGCAAAGGATTGGGTGGAGAGCTACAGGCACTGAGGACAGCTCTGCAGCACGGAGCATCTGTGCTCATGGAAAAGGGCACAAAAACATTGAGGCTTTGAGGGCAGAGGCACTGGAGACGAAATGCTTTACACAAAATTCATGTATTCATGAATCCACAGCAGCTCTAACAACTCACAGAACCTAAATTCGTTCTCCCTGGATACTCTTCTGGCTTCAGTTTCTCTAGGCAAGATTCAGACTGTGTCAGCTCAACAGGAAATTCTGGTTATGCTGGTGTGATTGAATGCCATTTTCTCAATGATTCACTTTCCAAAAGGGTTGCCCTTTTTCTGCATTTCTGTCAGGATTTCTGTGTTCCCAGAAATCCTCAGAGAGGCAGGAGTAGGTGTATGCAAAATAAATGCAAATAAATGCAAAACTACACCCCTCATCAGACTTCAGGCTGTTTTGAATGAATGTTCAAAGTCAACTGTCCTTATCACAACTGCAATCAAGTTTACTAAACTAGTTGAAGGGTGAAACATTATAACTATCAGAATTTATTAAAATAAAGAATAAACATAACCACGCATAACTTGATCCAAAATTCTAATCAATCTCACAGAAATCACAGCATCACAAAGACACAGACTTCACTGCCCATGAGATTTCAGAGTGTGTCATTTACCTCTGTGAAAGAGGGTGGGTTATTAGAGCATTGCAGAACAGGGATGGACTCTTTATGAGTTTTGGAAGATCTCAAACAATTAAACACTGAATGCTTGTCAGATGTAATTGAGACAAGATATACAGGTAGCTCAGTAAAGGCAAGGAAAACAAAGGCTGAAATGAAGAGACCATTTTTTGAGGCAAAAACACAGTGTAACACACCCTGGACTGTAACACACCTGTAGAAAAGTGTCAGGCATTGAGGGAGAAAATCAAAAGGGGAAATGTTCTTGCTACTGTGGACAAAAAATATGCAACAGAGCTTCCAGAGGACAGAGGGATTGGTTCCATGCTAGCTGAAAATTGAGTTGTTTCTGTAAAAGAAATAATAGTATTTGATCTCTCTGAAACTCTAAAAGCTAGAAAAAAAACCAATGCGTACTTCAGAATCTGTTTCAAATTTACCTGTCACCAAGGTCATCTTTCTCTCACAATGTTGCTACACTATGTTAAACAGTCCAGCCATAAATTAATTAAGACAAAGTTGATTTTTAGAAAATTTTATTTCTATAGCAGAAAAACACAAAGTTGCTCAGAGAAATCAAGTATTAAAATCCTGAGAACCATATCAAACTGTATTCAGTGCTTACTTTTATTGTGCATTATTAGGGTAAAGCAGCAGCGTTCACAGTTCACTAGAGAATGAAAACTGAGAAATTTGAAACTCATACTGCTTTCTGTCTTTTTTATTGAGTGATTCTTTTTCAAAATACTTCAAACTGTAGTGCTCTCATACAACAAATGTAGTGGGAACATCCCCATTCATGGATACAACATTTATTTGGTATAATCCTGATGGCAAAAAATGAAAGGTAACTTATAAAATACCACATAACCTGATGGAGGCAGTGCTTCTCTTTCATTAACCACTCAAAATAGAGAGCATAATCACATAAGAGGACAGTGTGGTTACTTTTAAGTACACAGTTAAGTGCTCCACTGGCATAAACACTATCAGTAAACTACAAACTATTCTGCACATGACTACTAAGGTCATAAATACAGGTCTCCCATCAATTTTTCACTCCAACATCCCATTCCTAAATATGTTTGCATTGTAGTGGCATATTTTAATATTGCATAGTTCTACACAGATAAGGTACTACTGCTTGCATTGCTGTTGCAAATGGCTACATTATTCTTAAATGGGTACTGTTACCACAGTAAATCTCATAGACACATGTCACATAGATCATTACATGTCTTCAATATAACAGTCCTCTTGAGTAACATTTCATTTTTAAGTACCACATACAACTTTGAGCTTGCAAATCTCTTACATCATTACCAAGCTCACAGCTGAGGTGTAACTGTTAACTGCAGCACGTCATGAAAACACTGGAACAGAGTTCTGCACAGCACTTCTGCATCAGTCTCTGGACAGGATTTCCAAGAAGAACAGCTAGTAATGATCCTACCAATACAGAAAACAGTGAAGTCACTGTGCTTAATTGTCAAGGTCTAGGATAAAGTCATATGAATTGTCCTGAAATGTGGAATTATTGACATACATTCTACAGTAAAAATTGTCACATAAACATACTGTCTCAACACTAAAAGAGGATTCAGATCCTCAGTGCCTTCAGTAAGCAATAATGTTGACAGATCTTGAAATCTGATACTTTGATTTAAATACCTGTTACAACATACATAATGACACAGTATTTCTGCTTATATTTGAATGATGTGAATTATATTTCTTCTTTTTCTGCTATTAGTTTAAGGTTCTAGGTACTTATTTTCTGTTTATCTAATAAAAGGTATATCTTGATCTGGTTCTATTTATTTAAAAAGAGCCATAGATCAAAGTATTAATAGCTTGCATTCTCAAACTGATTTGAATGGGCACACAGCCCCTGCCTAGCTTTAGGAAAAAGTCATTTGAATTACACCTAAATTAGCAATTTATCTTTACATATTATAACCAAAGTAGTTTTATATTTCATTAAAAAAGCAGTAATTTTTGTCCATAAGGCCAGTTAAGCCAAAATTGGATCTTTTCAAGTTGTATAATTTTGGAGAAATGAAGCCAAATGTTTTACCTCTCCTTGTCAAAAAGGTCTGGTTTGAGTCTCGATGTGTGTCACTGCCAAGAGTGATGGGCAGTGTGCTCACCTGTCCTCTTAACTGCTCTAGCTCAGCCAAAAAACATCTTTACAAATGATCTCTAAAAGGGCAGCCTATTTTAAGTTTACCTATTTTAAGTCCTTTTGTTGCTCCCTTCCTCCACCTTCCCTATTCTTTATTTTTGCTTATTGTCAGCATATCGGAGTTCCCTTGCCCTCCACCACTCATTCTTCCTCCCACACGTGCTTTCCCAGAATGCCAATGCCTCTGTTCTCATGTTCTCACTTCTCAAACCCTTCTGACACATTCAGCTGCATTTCTTCAGTGTTTTCCTTTCCTCATTCTAGCTGTTAGCTGCCTTTTCCTCTGTGACAAATGCAGAGCCATATCCAAACGGAAATTATATCCTTACCTGTCATCTCTAATTGAGTAAAAAAAGCCATAGCCATGTTGTACCATAGGGAGTGCAGATCCACTAAACCTAGTGTAGCCAGTCAGACTAGTTGAAAGGACAAAATTCCCACCTCCTCCACTGTGAAACAACACAAAACAAAAACAGCACTTTTGAAAATAATTTAAAACAAAGCGAGTTCTACAAAATAGTTACTTTGTCGTAGAGATTGAGACATCAGCACACAAGGCCAGTGTAACAAAGGCCTTGGTATCAAGGGATACAACTTCCCATGGGACAAGAATATGAATTACCTGGCTGTGAAGGCCTTATCCCCATACAGCTCTGGCACTGGCAGACCCTGCTCCTGTGCTATGAGCAGGAGACCCAGAAGATGACGATCAAAGCCTGTCAAATAAATGCAAATACTGAGTCAACAGCAGCATTCCCAGTTTTTCTGCTTCTTCTGGTCTGGATAGCTGAGAGCTCAAATAGCAGCAGGAGGACAGATGAACAACAGCATCATATTGTAGCATCCAAAAACATTTCCTACATTACTGATCTAAGAGGCCTTCAATACTTTCAACTTGCAGCACTGAGCTCAAAAGCAAATGACTTAAGTAACAGAGACACAGCACAGTTCCTGTGGAAAACAAAACCCAAGCAAACTCGCACTTCAGTCAAGGAAGAAGAGTTCCTCACAGTGGAAGTGGCCCATGGGCAATTATGTCAACACAGCAGAAAGGTTTTCAGGGCCATGACTGCTCTGAGTTGTGGTGACACACCAAGAAGGCTAAAGAGATTATGAAGTTCATCAGGTTCACTTCCCAGCTACTCATTCACAGAATAGTGTACAGCACTAACCAGCTGGTTTAGAATGTCACCCAAATCTCTCCTGTGTCCTAAAGATGACCTATTTCACTTTTCAGCCAAGCACATATTTGACTGGAAGATATTCCAAAATAATGTTTAGCTGGACAGAAAAATGAAATATATTCCAAGTGAATGTATTTTTGGGGTATAAGCAGGGGTGCAAGGACTAGGTTTTAGTTCTTCTCCTCAAAATTAAAGTATAAAATGTTAAGGGTTAGTTTTTATTCAGGCTGAAAATCAGGAGACAAAGAAAATGTACTAGCATACAACAATATTCCCTTTTTAACCACATGAAAAAGACCCAAAATTTTGATCCCAGAGTACCTCTTCCATTTTCACATTCTTTCCTCATTTTATTGTGCTTTGCAAATGCCTTATGCATCAGTTGTAGCCGTTGATAATTCTGTAAAGTAGAGCAGAGACAGAATTCAAAAAAAAAAGGAAAGAGAGAAAAAGAAAAATCAATCCAAATGAGTAACACATGAGCAATCATAAATCAGCAGGTTTTTCCCTTTCATAGTTTTTAACAATTTTAGATAGAAGAAAATGGAGTAACTTGAAAGGTACATTAGAATCTCTCTTAAACCTTTTCTCCCAAACCCAAATTCCTTTTTCAGGAAAGTGTGCTTGTTTGTTTCCTATATCTCTATTCTTTTACTCAGATCACTTTTCAACTGAACAATATTCTAAACCTCATGCTCTTTCCCAAATAATCTGGAGCAATGGAAAGGAACCAGTGTGAACTGGAGTGATCAAACCCAAAAACCTTCTACAATTCCATTTATTCATAAGGACACTAGCTCCTACTAGGTGCATTCCCTTTTCTCTGCTGATTGCCAGTTCTGTCCAACATTATCATTTTTTCAAGTTTATATTAAAACTTATGTATTAAAGTAAGAGAGAATACAAATAACAGGGTTTTTGCAAAGGAGGCCTTGAGAAACTTGAGAAAGGAGTCCTAGATGTTCAAGATCGTGACTTCCAAGACCTTAGATCTTGATAGCTCTTTGACTACTTAAGAAGTACTATTCATCCTTTTATTCATCACACAAGAGGCTGCAGCAGAGAATGTGAAACAAGGACAGCAGCCATTAGATTTGGATAAAAACCAAGCTACCAAGCTGAAAAGGGGCAAAAGAACATTTAAGACAAAAGGATTATTTCAAAGCATCTGACTTTAAGGTATTAAAATTTACATAAAGGTAGGCTTTTAAACATGTTAATTTCAATACTCTTGAACAGATATTTTAAAGCTCCAGGAGTTAGTATTTAAAAAAAACCAACAAAACCCAAAACAACAACAGGGAGATATTTGGAGCTGCTATTTAACATTACAAAGAGCAAAAGGCTACAGTTAGGGTTGAAAGTTACAGTACACACTGCAGTGTAGTAGTAGTAACCACAGAAGCCTGACAATTGGTTAAAACATAACTGAGGAGCAGGGGAATAATAGGAATCCATATTTGGAATAGGAAAGCAGATTTGGAAGGTGACCAGAAAACTGAGTTTTAAAACTGCAGTACATGTCAAAAGAAGCCAGTGAAGACCAGGAAAATATGCTCTTAAAGGCCGGAATTCTTAATCACACATGCTTTCTGACAGCTATCCTCCTCTACGCTTTTCAGATGCATTAACAGTATAGAACCTTTGATTTTTCTAAAGATGTGTTGCCCTTTGTCTTAAAAACCTTCTTGCTTAATTTCTCAGGCTCTGAGAAATGTACAGTGAGGGCAACAGAAAGAGCTTTAGTAGAGCTCTTGCTTGGCAAGCAAGACATGAACTGCTTTGCCAGCCAAGCACCAGAGGGTAATTGCTGGGAAAAGAAAAGGTCTCTGGTTCAGCTACTCAGAGACAAACTTTGGAATACACCCCTGTTACCACTAGGACACAAACATCGTTCAATCCTGCTCTCAGATGCAACTATTAGATAAACATTTCCTGATTTCACTTGAAAATTAAAACAACAGAAAAACTGCACAGCAGAATACTTTGGTTCCAACCCAGTAGCTTTTTGAGGTGTGAAATAAATCAGTGTGAATGTAATTTGAGACAGTTACCTTCTTGAACCAGAAGGTGAACAGCACAGAAAACCAAGCAAGCCCACACATGACAGCACATCTCAGTCACAATGACCAGAATCAGAGTTCAAGCAACCCAGCATCTGAACTTTGTCTCCCTGGAAAGGTGCCAACTCCCATCAGTGAGACAACAGAAAAACGGGTTTGAAGTGGTTCAGATGACAGGCCTTATAAATACATAGTAATTAAAGTAGGATTTCAGTATTTACACTGTCAGAAGGATCCAGCATGGACTTGCACCATTCCACTGCTTCCACAGTACATGGTCTTATGGTCTCTGTGCGGCCATGATAGAAGCGCCTGGTCATGGCAGTTTCGTAACAGCAGCCCGGACTAGGAACAAAAATTTGGGAAGAGTGTCTCGTTAACTTAACAAAACTATTTTCTGTCTCAAGGACTAAACAAGTCCTGCAAAAGATCTTGCACATCTAGCTCAGTTACAAGCACCAGAAACCCATTATTTTTCTTTAAGTTATGTGTCTGAAAAAGAGCCACAAAGCAACTCTATGTGTTTTTATGGGACAGATGACAAAAAAAGTGCCAGTACTGTAATCATACCTTGAAAAGACTGCATTGCCATGGATACTTTCTGCAGACTACAGATCTACCAGCCTCTAGCAAAAATAGCTACACAAGCTAATTACACAAGCTTCAGTTTCATTGTATACTTCCACCTACACCATCCAAACCCTCGTAAATTAAGAGACACATTTGAAATAAGCAATGTGTTCCAAAGCATTTATAGGGAAAAGGTCAAAACCTTCTCTGCTGCAATACTGACAGCCATCCAACTTTTACATGGAGCAACTCCAGCTCTAAGACAGCCTACCACTTAATACAACCTACTTGAAACATACATGTTTACAACAGAGCAAGGCTATTTTTGTCAGATAAGTAATGCCCTGATGTTGAGCAAACCAAGATCTACCAACCTTTGTTGTGATCAGCTACATCTCACCAGTGACTAAACATCACACTCCTATGATGAAACCCTTCTCCTTCTGAAGCAAGCAACACTGTGCTGGTCAGTAATGACTTACACAAGCCATAATGAGTGCTAGTTACCAAACAGAAATTTGGGAACACCAGAAAAAGAAGAATGACACCTTTTAATCAATAATACAGAATTAAATGACACATCCAAAAATGCAGAGGCAGGCACTTGAAGGGTCACTATCTCCATCTCTATTATTCTGCCCGAATCTTCACATCCAATACTGGTAGAGAGACACTGAAGTTTGTGAGGCTTCTTACAGGTTTAGAAGACTAAACATCTTACTGATGGCTGTCACATGCTACAGACAAAACTCTTCTCTACATTTGAGCAACTATTTGACATTAGAGAATCCTGACCCACTGTGCATTTTGTGTTCACCAAATTGCTTCCTTTGTACAGCCCAAGTTCAAGTTTTCATGGACTGTGTTCTACCATCCATCCATTCCATGATGTGTATGTGTATTATCCCTATCAGCACAGGAACACAATTCTTCTGAAGCAAGTATGGCTCTACATAACTATTACTGTAAAAATTCCTCAGTTCTGCATTCTTGCATCCCCATGTCAAATTACATACCAATGTTGCAAAGCCACTGCACACCTCTACTCAAGAAACTAGTTTTTTATTCCTAATCTGGTATTTTCTCACCGTCCATGGCATTTGTAATAAGCCAGCTGAAGGGCAAGCTGCACAAATGTATCAGGATGCAGTTTCCTCTTTCTAATCAGTGCTTTGCCAAAGGATGTGAAGGCGTAAGACACCAGCTGCAAGTCAGATACCTGTCATAGCAAAGGAGGAAAAACAACACAAGTGATAAAATATCACAACTTGGTCCACTGCAAATAAAACATGTTCAACAGAAACCACAATGTAACAAATTTAACTATGGTGTTAAATTCATCAATTAATCAGTAACATATTCATTCCTGTTCTCCAGCATGAAAAAAGATGAATTAAAAACATGTAAATAGAATGAAAAAAAATTAGCATCAGTAACAACTAAGAGAACCAGGAGTAAATTTCACCTTCTCGTAATATAATTCCTTTGTACGTCCAATTTCATTTATAATTTTTGGATCCACTGTGAATACAAGTTCCTCTGGCAATGGAATATCCCTTACATTATCTGATCCCTGGGAAGATGAAGACAGAAAAAAAGACACAAAATCAGAAAATGTTATCCATAAGAAAAGACACGTTAACTGATAAGCTTGAAAGTTTATAAAGGATAGATACCTTCCATTTTCCCTCATTTTCAATAATCTTCTTTTCAGCATAAGATAACATGGTAATTAAAGCCATGGCATCAAAAGGAGCATGCTAGAATCAGATAAGAGAAGATACTACATTACTTTGCATAACAGCAAGAAGATCAAACTCTTCTGCTTCTTTCTTTATTCCCCTCTTTCCTGCAGCTTTACTGTGCAGTGTTGGACTTGTTATAGTTCTGCAATAAATACAGAAGCATTTTAAGTCCACCCACCATTTTAACTGCTCTGCAGCTGGACAGGCAGGCACAATGTACTACTGCCATGAAAAGGCAGATTTAAGGAAAAATATAAGCTCTTCTGGCCATACAATAATGAGTTTTAAATAATTTTAAAAAACACAGCTGTTCAAATGGATACATTAAACAAAGAGTTAATTTTAAGCCTTCTTGTGCACTGTATTTTTTTCCTCTGGAACTCCTCATTAAATACTTTCAGAAATAAGATTACGACTTCAGATCCCATTGTTAAATCAAATATGGTGTAATAGCAAACACCATGAGAGAGTAAAGAACATGAGAAAGCAGACTGCTTTCATGAGAAAGCAGACTAGGTGCCAAGTAAACAAGGCTATACTAAAGAGTAAAACATTAAGCTCTTAAAATAATACTCTGAAGAGGGAAATGCAGTAAATAAATATGCAGAAGGTGGAAAAAATTAACTTACATCACAGAATGCACAACAGGTTCCATTGGAAAAGAATATGCTGTTGTAGGATTTATCTCCCCAGCGCACAGTCGGATCACCTGTTAGCCCCAGCCTTGTAAGCTAAAGCAGAAGAAACATACTGTGAAGTCTAAAAATCACCACCAACACTGCCAAGCTTTGTAAGGTAAACCTAGTCACATTAAGATGGCAAGATTCCCTGACAGATGACATTTTCATCCAGCTCAAGAGGAAACATGATTAAGTTATTAATTAGAACTGTGATAAAAAGTTAATGACTATGTCTTTGAAGACCCTGAAGGATAGAGGACTAAAAAGTTATGAAGGTAGATTTCAGCCAAACCCACTTCCAATGTCCTAACAATTAAAACTATTTAAATTTTCCTCTGAACCAAAAAATCACATTTTTTGCCTATTTATCTGCTTTATTTTTACTGTTCTGGAAGAGCAAGAGGTGCTACTTGTTTATATATGCAGGAGAAATTTTTATATAAAGATGACTGAATTATCAAAAATTCTTAGCTACCTCAGTGTAGTCCTCAGGAGTTGCACGGGGACTAGAATCATCAAGCCCAACCACAAACAAACTTCTCTGAATTTTTTCCAGAAGAGTTAAGTTCTTTGGATCAAGATGAATCAAATATTCCCGTAACTAGAAGGCATAAAAAGACAAAGCTAAGTGAAATAATGTTTTTCCAATGATCACAATGCTTTTCCCAGGAACCAGCTGCTGAAGTGGTCCTACCTCTGCCCATTTGGTCCTTTCATTGCTTGTGAGGGCTGCCAGTCCTGGTCCATCTGGTTCACTCCAGCATCTCTTCTGTATATATGTAAGTTGCCTTTAAGAAGATTTCAAAAACTGAAGTTAAGAACAGATAGAGAGAAGGTAAAAATCACCTTGTGTCTCCCTCTCTTTTTTACAAAGCTGGAATTTTGGTTCAACAGTCACAAGCCAAAGTGAATTTTCAGGAAGTATAAATCAGCTCCCCTAGATTCTAAGGACAATTGAAGATCTGTTGAGTTTTCAGTCACTCAGCACCTACGAGCCCAGTACAAACACACATAAACAATCGTAGTGCTAAAGTGGTATCACATGCTTAATTTAAAACTAGATTTAAGACTTCAACAGTGCAGGATGAGACTTTTCAGAGCAGCAGACATCTGCCACACTGCAGCTTTACAGCTTTTACAGCAGCTAATCACATACAGGGGAAACATTCCCCTCGAGATAAACCTTAAAGCAGAACGCTAGCTACAGTACATCTTGAATGTAGAGTCTGAACTATACAAGAACAATTCTCTTCCTACCTTTTCCTTAGAAGAACAATTAACAGAGGGGTAAGTTTTAGTTTGCAAATTCAGTTTTTCACGTGCTGCAATCAATGTTAAAGAAACTCCGTAAATTACAGGTACTTAATCTGGGTTGTTCTTTGTTCTGGCACTCTTGCCTTTTAAATTTCACTATTGATCACTAGTTACATAGTATCAAAAATATAAGACACTCATGATGAGGTTACAAAAATAAAGCCAAACAAAAAAAGCCCCACCAAACCAAACCCAACCTGCCCTTCCTATAGACAATGAATTTAGGGGGTTTTGTCTGTATTCCAAGTGTTCGTTTCTTTGTTACTGGCTTGACTTAATGGGTACAGCTACAAAAATTACCAATGCCTATGTAAAAGTATTGGGTATTGAAGTACCAGGCTGTTTTTAAAAAGTGATTTTTAGCTTCTCTAATTAGGTTTGTCTTGCTTGAGGAATTGTGCCATCCACTTTTTGCCAATTTTAATCACAAGCCTCCTGTTGTGCACTATAAGCAGCTCTTTGACAACTGCATTAAGTTATTCCCTGGCAAAATTAACATTCCTTCTTTAGTGAGGAGATGCATACAGATCCCAAATCAGTCACAAGATACTTATGCTGAAACTACATCTGTATGTAACATGAGAGTTCAACACATGAGAGTGCTTCAACTTTGTTAGTGATTAAGGAGCAATGCAGATTGTACATGGAAGGAATGACAGTTGTAATCCTACTAACTCCATGAAAAGAAAGCACAAAAAATGGTATTTCCTACTGAAGTATCCTCTTTCAGCTCTTTTGTATGATGCTCTACAGATCTATTACAATAGTACATGGAAAGAAATTGCCATGCACTGAACAAGGATTTAGTCAAATCTGAACCTTTCAGGAGAAGGTGTAGTCTCTCTCACACCTACCTGTTAGGGGTCAAGAGAATGGAAAAAAAAGCCTCTTTGGTATGTAGCTTAAATAAGACAGCTCATTTACAATAAACATTTTGAAAACCTGAAAATCTCTGGAGGAGTCAGCATGCTGCCTTCATGCAAAGCATCAAATGCAAATACTCGACCTCGACACAGGACTATCAAGTGAGATGGACATTCACCTTCAGCCTCTGAAATGAAAAACAGGAATAAATGAAAATCCAGCCTAGGGAATAAAGTGACAGATAAAGAAAAAACTCAGCAAGCCCTACAGACTCTTTTTTGTTCAATTCCCCAAACTTGAACATATTTTAAAATCCAACGGAAGTCACCCATAACTTTCACGATTATAAACTACTTCAAGTCATTGTCATTATCTATAGGCAAATCTCATTTATTTGTGTCTCTTGTAGGCAGGAACTCCCTCTGCTGAAATCAGTGTTCCTTGCTGAATCCCCACATACTTATAACACACAGAATTTGCCTTTCATCAATTCTTAATGCTGACATGCTTATTATAGGCATCAGGCCGGTAACACACAATTTGAAGCAGAGCTTTCTTTTATTCTTATTTGATAAGGATATTAGGATAATATTTTATTATAGGATTTATTATAGGATATTAGGATAATATCTTATTTGATAAGGATATTAGACCAAAAAGGGCATTTGTAAATGAGATACCTTCTTCGCCTCATTGTTTAAACACTCTACAACCAATAGCTGATTTAGCGCTCAAGAAAGCAAGAATTTTATGGTTAAACTGACCACCCCTTTAGCATATTAATAAAAATCAATTGCTTGCATTAACTCCCAATTTTCATTTGTTTACCAGTTTTAAAATAACTGCCAAGGGAGTCTCTGGTAAGTCCAGGAATTTTGCAAGTGCAGAAGAGCATTCGAAATTGATTCATGTCCAGAACACTATTCCCAGATCTCTCTATGGCAACCTTCTCTCTGTAGTAACAAACACAGCAAGATCAAGCAAGAGAAATTACAACGATGGAATTAAATCAAGGTAAGACAAATCTGTCTATTACAGCAAAGAATGCATGCCAATGGACATAAACATTCATATGCAATTAAGGGATATGGAGACCATCAATATTCAGGATGAGTGATTTTTTCCTAAAGTCTTACGTTCGTAACAGATCCCAGTATTTCAGGGTGTGCCATGTATTTACACATGCTCTGTCTATCTGAGTGCCCTCCTTTGGTGGCCAGCAGTGCTCAATGTAGGGACCAGGGCCTCCCATATTACAGTGTATTTGTGTTGAGATGCGGAGATCGAGATAAGCCACATTCAGCCACCAGTCCTCCAGCTGAAATGAAAAATGTTTCACATCAGGACTTATGTTATTCAATAATTCTTTAATAATTATGTGACTCTTCAATTGCCTGCTTTTTACCTTTTAATTTTAATACTCAGTAGTAGATCAAATATAACACAAGGCAGGGCAGTGGTTCAAAACCAGCTGCGGAAGATAATGACACATTTAGCTCTTCTGTTTTCAAGCTTGAAATAAAATTCAAGGCTGCTTAAGAATATTAAACTGTAATTTATAGTATCTCTTCCCTAATATTCATCATCTTAAACTCTTGCAGATGTCAGTTGTGGCTGTTGTGAATATCACAGACTAATCCATCAAGAACAGAAGGCAACTAGAATTGTGTTGAGAAGGGATCTGAGAGAGACAGTTCAAAATGTACATTTTCTGCCATCATCTGAAAATCCCCATTCTGGAATGTGTCTTAGGATTTAGAAAGCCCTCATGAATTCCATTTGGTAATCTCTTTCTCTGTTGAGAGACAACTTTAAAATGCTATCACTTAGCTTCCTTCTGGGAAGAAATAGAAAGAAATCTAACTTTGAATTCCAGGGTTGGTTTTGTTGGGGGGGGTTTTTTTGGTTGTTTGGTTTTTTGTTTGTTTTGGTTTTGTTTTGGGATTTTTCCAGGGTGGAGAGAGAAGGGACAGATGTCATAGATAGAGAGACTGACAGATAAAGCATTCAAAAGCTGGTAAATTAAGTTTAAATTTCAGTTAGTGAGCTCTCTTAGCCAGTCAGCTTTGAGAAAAACAAATGACATGAATGTAAGTGAATGAGGTCATATCCACAGGTCAAGTGCCAGATGTAAGGAAAATTTTAAGATTTAAAAAAGTGAAATGATTATTTGAGTTACATCCTGAATAACCAACTTTCCACAAGTTGAATTAAGATTTGTTACATATCTAAATACGCACCCAATTCCTTCTTGTTTTAGCTCTTTCCAGTAATTTCTGATGCAACTCTTTCCCAATGCCATTTTCAAATTTTTTAACTATATCCTCGGTTCTTTGATATTCTTCTTCATTAAGAAATGGCTTCACTGTAAAAAGAAAATGTTTTTATTTTAAAGACAACTATATAATAAGATTTATTCCATGATTCAGATATCCACAGTCAAGGGAGCGAATGAGAATTAATTTTTCTGAAGAGAGTATTTGAAGTGAAAACACCTTTCAAACACCTCTCAAAAATCTGTAAATAAATCAGTATGTTCTAATAAAAAATAAATACGTACTTTTAAAGAAATACAGACAAAAGCAGACTAAAGTAATTGCTGAAAACCTGAAATACCTAACAGATAACCAAATCAAATAGATTTATATCTGTAAATACTATGGAGTTCTTCCAATTAATTAAATTTACAGGAACCTTGTTTGTAAATTAACACATTGAGCATACACGTCTGCCACCTACTGCACTAACTACAAGCTACTTGCCTGTATTTTCAAGTCATGGTCTACAAGCAACTTGCCCATCAATTCTCATTTACTGTCCCTATGTTATATCCACCTTTGATTGATAGCAATCAATCTGCAAATGCAGTTACTGCTAGACAATTTTTCTGGTTTTAAACTCCTTTGGATTTCTCTCAGATCATGTGCATTATAAGCCAAAGTCCTCCAAAAACATCAGCAAAACTAAACATTATTTTAATCTAAACATTTATTCAAGACTTTTTACCATGAAATCTTTGGTCAGTAATTGGCACAGCTGATGTCATTTTTCATACAGGCACATCTCATTTTTTTCTTATACTCATCTGGTGTATAATGTATTTTCTGTTATACTTAAATTGTGAAGTTGGACAGAAACAGAATGGAGAGTTGTGTGTGATGTGTGTTTCTGGTGATTTAATGCCTACACAATGAGGTCCAAGTAATTTTTAAGGCTGCTGGGCACTACTATTAGTTAATTTCTTATTTGCCTTGCTACTGGTAATTCTATAATTGACTTACAGCGGTTAAGAAACTAAGACAGATACACAATCACAAAAATTTAAACAAGTATCTGCATCATCTCTCATCTATCTTTTGCAAGCAACCACCAAGTTTCAGCAAGGCAAAGTCTCAAATACTTACTTAACCTAAGTATGAAAACTTAACTCCTTCTTGCTGCAATCACACCTGCTTGCCTGCAACCACTATATTTCTTCGCAAATCTAGAGAACATCTGGTCCAACACTTCATCTCTGTAGGGTCAGTTGCAGCAAGTTGCTTAGGACTGTGTTGGGTTTTAAGTATCTCCAAGGATGAAGACTCTATAATCAGCTTGGTGGCAACCTATTCACTGCCCGACCACTGTTGCAATAAGAGGAGTTTTCTTATATTTAAAAGGAATTTCTTGTATTTCAGTTTGTGCCCATCACCTCTTATTCTGCCACTGATAATACTATGATGTCTGCCTTGATCTCATTTACTCCTCCACAACAAGTGACCACACATATTGCAAAGATCTGAACAATCCTAGCTTTCTCTGTCTCTTCTCATATGTCAGATAATCCAAGACCTTAATCACTGTCATGACCCCTCTCAGGGCTCACTTTGCTATGTCCATATCTCACTAGGACAGGGAGCCCAGAAACAGACACAGAACTGCAGATGTGTCCTCCCAGCACTGAGCTAAGGGACAGAATCCCTTCTCTGGCAATGTTCCTTCCATAAGGAGCCCCAAAGACTACTGACATGCCTTGCTGCAAGGCCACATGCTGGTTCATGCTCAGCTTCATGTCCACCAGACCCCAGGGGCTCTTCTGTACCCAGGCACTAGGCCCCAGCCTGTGCTGCTGTGGCGAGTTATTCTTTCCTGGGTGAATGACTTGGCATTTCCCTGTTTATTGAACTTCATGGACTCCTGTTATCCTGTTCCTCCAGCCTATCAAACTCCCTCTGATGGCATAACAACCATCTGGTGTATCAGCTACTCCTTCCAGCTTTGGAAGCTCCCAAACTCAGAGTACCCTCTGTCCCATCATCACTAATGACCATATTAAAAATTACTGGACCCTTGGTGTACACATCAGAGACTGGCCTACAGCTGGCATGTGTGTTGCTGATCACAAACCTTTGAGCCCAGCAGATGATACAGTTTCCAGCCCACCTGACTGTCCTCTACCTAGTCCATAATTTATGAGTTCATCCATTAATATTATTTTTAAAAGCTTTTGATGTGCCAGAAGCCTTGCTAAAGTCAATATAAACAATATCCACTCTTATTCCTTCATCCAGAGAGACAGTCACCTCATCATAAAAGGCTACCATGTTAGTCAAGCAAAATTTCCTCTTCAGAAACCCATGCTGTCTGTCCCTCATATGCTCAGAAATGGTTTAATGATTATTTGTCAGGGAGTCCCAGGAATTAAAGCAAGATTGGTCAGACTCTAGCTACCCAAATCTTCCTTCTTGTCTTTCCTGAAGACAACAGTAACATCTGCTTTCTTCCTTTCCTCAGGAACCTTCACCAGTAATCACGATCTTTCAAAGATTATCAGAAGTGGCCTCCCAAAGACAAAGACCAGCTCCCTCAGAACTCATGGGCACATCCCAACAGGACTCACATAGTTCTTCATGTCCAATCTGTTCAGTGCTGATCCTCTTGTATCAAGTGTAAGTCATTATCACTCCTCTTCAAAATAAATCCATTTTAATTCTAATTACATAAGGCATTTCAGTATTCTGCACTACCTGTCCTAAGGTGAAAAATAAGGATCTATTTTCAGATACATCCTGGTCTCCTTTTGCTGCTCCACAAAAATAATGCAAGTCCTAGTGATATTTTTTCTATTCCACAGGACAAAGATGGAGAGTGAAAGCCAAATATTACCTACAAGTATAGTTTTTGAACACATCCAGACAACCTTAGGCATCAGAGAGAACACCTACTTCCAAGTATTACCATACAATGCTTGTGTTTAAATTGCATTGGGTCCTCCAAAAATTCCCCTACAACACCATCACAACTGGAGAGGTACCAGCATTCCTCTTACACCTCCACCACAGATGATCAGCTATGGACATTCAGGCAGTGCCTAGCACACCTAAACCTCATCTAGATGCAGCCTGAATTGCACACCATCAGTTGTAAACACAAATGAAAAAAGAAGTAACAGCAACAGAGCCATTCACCTTTATCCTTTTGCAGACTACAGTTTTCACCCTGAAGTTGAAAGCCTTCCCTGACTGAGGGTAGTCCAAACTCAGGTCTGAGGGATGAAATTTACCTTATTATCACATACTATTGAAAGAGAAGATGATTACCCTCTGTTATTATTTGAGTTACAAAGTGATTACAGAGCAATATTCACATAGAAAATGAAAAACAAGCAAAATTATTTCGTTCTGGTCTCAATTCATAGAATAATTTAGGCTAGAAAAGACCTGTCATTAATTTAGTCCATCTATTAAAGGGGTGGCTAAGATTGTAAGGGGACTGGAATGCACAATGAGACGAGGCTGAGAACTGTGTTTGTTGAGCTTACAAAGAGAATGCAAAGGGAAGACCCTGCTGCCCTCTTCAACTGAATGGAAAGTCCTGGTGAAGATAAAGCATAGTTCCTCACAGAGTCACAAAGAATTAGGATAAGAAAAATGGAATAAAGGAGGAATACGGAAGATTTCTGACATGGAAAATGTGAAGTTTTTGGGGTTTCTTGGTCATTGCTGGTTTTTTGGGTTTTTTTGGTTTTTCGGGGTTTTTTGGATTTTTGGGGGTTTTTTTTTGGTTTGTTGGTTGTTTTTCTTCCCCCTCCCACAATCATGAGAGTGATCAAACACCAGAACAGGTTACAATGAAACACAGTCTCCACCCTTGTAAGTAAACAAAACCTGGCTAAGCAAAGCCTGAGCAACGTGCTATAGTTGAACCAGCTCTGAGGAGAAATTTGGTCCAGATGAACTCTTCCCAACCTGCACAATTCTATAACTACAGGGCCTCTTTCCACTTTAAACCTACTTAATCAGATGTAGAAGCAGCACTGTTAAGGAGCAGAACTTGTCCCCTTTCTCATCAGAGTTCAGTGAAGCTTCTCCTGCATTTCTCCAGCCCACAGATCTTGTCTTTCTTTCTCACTGGGAGATCAGCTCTGCCCAAGAACAAGATGTATCCCATGAAAGACACCTTCAGCTGCATAGTCAAGGAACCCTCCGGGAAGCTGGAAGTTTGAGTTTTCATACTTTCATACTGAGTCTGTGTTTCTGAATCTCAGCCTCTGAGCTGGACGGCTAAATAACACAGCTATGGCACCTTCTCTGCTCAAGGCTTACTTTCTAAACAGGGTTACTCCTTAAAGAAGAGGTAGCAACTGGAAAGCCTTAAATAAGGCATATTCTGACACATACTTTGTCCAGCTTTTCTAGCTAGCTGGCTCTAAACAGACAAGTGCTTTACCAGCAGGCACCCTGACTAATGTCAAGTGCCCGGAGTCCTCCTCCAACCAGTGAAAGAAGGTTTCCCAGGACTAATTTAAAGCCTCTATGAAGAATCATTTGGAGGTTCTGAATTGTTCTTCTGAAGCACTTCCTTTCCTTCACTCACATTTACAAATTCAAATGACAAGCTTAAGCAATGAAATTCACAGAGATATGTCTAGAACTGTGCCCTGCAGTTTGACTTTAATATATTTGTACAAGGGAAGACTGTGGCAAACGCTGGGCTAACTTTTCTCCACCACCAGTGAGACTAAAGAGCAACAGTGATCAAAGTTATAGAATGATTTTGTACATAGAACAGTAAGCAGCAACTAACTTCAGCATGAAAAAGAAAGGGACATGTGATAAGGTATTTATGAAAACAGATCAGAATCACAAAACAAGAGCAAACAAATTCACTGTCAGATTTTCTCACTCCATGAGAAAGTTATTTATTAACCTGGAGAGATTGAAAGGTTTACAAAACTAAACAGCAATTTTGTTATTGCAGGTTCTACTCTTGCAGCACAACTTTAGTTAATCTGCAAATTAACAGCAATAAATTACAGCAAAAAGACAGTGCATTATTTTAGGCACATATACACACACAATGTTTTTGCTCAAAATCCACCAATTCAACATTCTGCATCAAAAACCAATGGTGTAAAGAACACCATAGCAGGCCATTTCCAGTACTCAGAATAAATGGGAACTCAGAGTAAGTTTCAGGAATTCTACATTGGAAAAGGGAAAATTTGGTGTAGTATGCTTCTGGTACGATGAGAACTCCAAGTATTACTTTGTTAGCATTTGTGTAATATCTGTAAGATGGTAAGGTACAAAGTAGGTGTTCCAGAAAAAACTCCATGTCTCAGAGTTCTGAAAATTATTGAAGAAATAGAGAAAAGTAATCTCAAGATACTCCATAATGTATTTTTGCCACTCCCAATATACAATAAAGAGCTAACCAGTCATTTCTTCTTTATAAACAACACTAGACACACATGTACTGATGTTGTTTTCAAAACTTTTATGTGAATTCTTTAAATTAGTCAACATGTCAAGGCAGAAAGTATCCAAGCTAAATTACATGAAAATGCTCACCACTGCTTTTCCCTATTACTGTATAGTTAATAAGTGTTCTTTCTCACCAATATTAAGCATGAAAAGTTTTAAATAACTCATCTGTTTAAAGGATCCTGGGCAAACACAGTTATAAACAAGCAGTTATGCAAACCAAAATTTGTAAGGCAAGTATCTTTCACCAGACCAGCTTTTTTTTTTTTTCCGGAAAAAAAAAGGTTAAAAAATCCGCCCTCAAACCAAAAAGTTAACCTTCCAACATGCCAAATTCCCTTGAAAAAAGGTAATTAAAAGTAACTAGGGATGAAACAGAAACTTTTACTCAAGTTGCGCTGGGCACTTAATTTCCAGTTTTGAGCCTGAAAAAGACCTTTGGCACTCCACTCCAAGCTTGTCTGTGTGCCACGCCCCAATTACCGTACAAGCTGTCTCTACAATCACTTAGCAAACATCTTCAGATTAGCCTGACAGCACACGACATGCTACCATTACGACATGAAGTCATTACCTGCATCAAGATATTTACTCAAAGATTCATCAAGAGGAGGCACTGGCAGGGAAGGCAGAGAATCCTGGTACTGAAACGTTCGCTCCTCTGAGGATCCGAGCACTTGCTTTTCCATGGTGCAGATCCGCAGCACAACCCAACAGGCTATTCACGGAGCCCACGTTCGATGACGAATCTCTCCACACTGTTCTCTCCCTGCTCCGGCCTCCTGCCATTTACACAGTAAAAGACATCAGGAAACGTTCCCCGACAAAGCACGAACTGAGGGTTTCTTGTTGGTTTGCGGCCACGAGAGGCACACACACAGAGAGGGAAACGATGACCAGGCGGCTATTGATGCTTCTTCCCGCAGCATATCGCGATTGACCAGCTCGAGGAGTCGCTTTCCCTCCCAAGGAGCAGCCAGTCAGTCCTGGGACACCCGCCCGAGACTACAGGATATCTGGGGAAGGGGGAATCACCCCCTAGCCCGGGTGCGGCCCCTCCTCTCCCCCTCGCAGACCCTCCCCAAGGCCCCTGCCCGAACCTCGCCTCAGCGCTCCCCGGACCGGGCCG
>VXBR01007014.1:2247956-2260574 GCA_013400215.1 Cisticola juncidis
TTTTTGTGTGAATGAAAATTAGATTGGCTGAATGTATCTTCTAAACCAGTAAGACAGACTCTGCAGGTTCTTTGTTTCAGGGAGATTTGTATTATAATGTTTGTTGTGGTCAGTGACTGAGCAAATGATGAACTAAGGGTATTGCCCAATACTATTCTACCATCATTTCTAAAAGCAGAACTGGTTTACAGTGTTGTAGGGAGATTATCTCCTATCTAGCAGATACTTGTGTAGCACTAGCAGTTTCGGTGACAGACTATTGCACCCTGTTGTTTCAATTTAGACTTAATTCATTCTAATTTTCCTATATCTGAAGAGTCTTGTTCTAGAATAATGTGTTGTTTTCTTTGTGTTTTTGTTTTTGTTTTTGTTTTTTAAGAAATGGAAAAGGTGGTTGCTTGTGTACAAAAAAAGCCAAATGCTCTTTGTAGGCTGATTTGCTTTCCATGGGCTGGAGGTGGAACTTCACAACTTGCTCGATGGGGCAGAGTCTTCAACAACTCAATTGAAGGTTAGTAATTTTTGTAGTTACAGCAGAAGTTAAGCAATTCTGAAATATGCAATAGCCAATTTTTTAAATGGAATACAATAGTCTTGAGCACCACAATGTTTATCCAGTGTGTATTCTCCAGAAAGGAAGGAAGTAGCGTTCATTAGGAACTAGCATTTCCACTAGGGTACATTTTCTGTACCACCTTCACTCAAATTGTATTAAATTGGGTGAAAAAATTATATCCTCAGAGCTACATTTCACAAGAGTATAGTATGCTTGACTGTTGCAGACACTACTGGTATGATTCAGAAACAAAAATACATTGCATATTGTTGATTAGTCTGTCTTCAGCAAGGTTAACAGTGAAGATATGAGAACTATTTTTAATTTGGAGAGGCTGCAGAGTATCTTTTATCCAATGTTTGCACTTCTTGTATCAAAACTGAAATTCAATCTGTGAATTTTATAACAGTGAAATGACATTTAGTTACACTACAAAGTAATGCTCATTGCTCAGAAGATATATCAGCACAAAAAAGATCCATTGGTTGACCTATTTGAAGAGGAACCAAGGCCATTTTCCAGACCTTCTACCAAGAAAAAAATAATTTCATATTCATGAGCATTGCCATTGCAGTTTTACCAGTCTTCTAAATGCATGTGTGCTTTCCAGTAAGCAGTTGCACATTGAATTTTCCTTGAAATAAGGGGAAAAAAACAAAAAAGAAGTAAGAAAAAATTTTTGTCTCCCTACTTCCAAGAAAATTACTAAGGAAATGGCCTAGGACCGAGTGCAGACACAGATGAATAAAGTCAGGGCACAGCGTGTTCTTTCAGAGGTGGTTTTTGCAGAAAGTATAAAAGATACAAACATTTCTGTAGTGGTATCTGTGGTATTAGATAGGCATGGCACTAGGTTGTGGTTTATTATAGCTTTTCTAAGATACTTTGTGTCTGACCTATTACTTCTACATAATTGGCAGTATGCATGATGTCCAGGAGATTTGAAAAAAATCAACCTTTTTTTCGTGATCTATTCATTCCTTACTTTCACTAAACAATGAGAGGAAAATCATCAATTATGAAAATAAAATAGTAAAAGCATGTAAAATTTCCTTCTCTATAAATATCAATAACTATAACTATAAATATCCACCAATTTGCACTATGATTCCACATTTTCCAATGTGCACTACTGAAGAACTGACAAAGAAAACAGGTATTGCACAATTCTAACATAGTTTCACTTACTAATGCTGCCCTTGAAAGGATATATTTTACACAACCCTCAAATTTACTATCATTGAAATTCATGATTTTGTGGTTGTTATTAAAATTTATAACAATAAAAAACCTCAAACCTTTCAAATCTCAGCTGAAATCAGGATCTTGTGGAATCTGACCCAAGGCATTTATTAGTCAAATCAGCTGGAGGGGCAACATTTGAGACTAAAGGAAAAGTGGAAACCTAATCTCTTGCAGGATTAAATCACAGCAGCAGCAATTGCAAGCAAGTGCACAGTATCAACTGTAAGAAGGATTAATTCAAATAGTATGTATATTCTGCAGAATAATTTAAAAACTTAATTAAAATTATTTTACTGTATCTATTTGAAGTAACTATAATTCTTTTCCCTCCCTTCCTTCACTTCTTCTGCAGTGTTCTGTATAAGGCTTCCTGGAAGAGAAAGTCGTGTAGAGGAGCCTTTTGCAAAAGACATGACAAGTGTAGTTAATGAAGTTACAAGTGTTTTATTAAAAGAATTGAAAGAAAAACCATTTGCATTTTTTGCTCACAGGTAAAAATATATACATTTTGAGATGCCCTGGGGAAAGAGCTTCTATTTCTGAGCTCTAGGAGTAGAGAGTTACTTGTTCTTATTTGCAAAACCTTTAGGAAAAATATGCTTCTGCAAGAATCTTCTGTCATGTCATCCTAAAACATGCACTTGCTCTCAAAGACTCTAGTTACTTATTTATGCCTTCAAGCACAACATCTGAATATGTGTTTCTAATCAATAAAATTGCATTTGTTAATATTTGTGTCAGTGTTTGAGCTATGTGCATGCAGGGGGTGAACCATTCATGAAGCACGGATTTTAAAGATTGCTGAATCATAAGTATTCAAAATAATAGTTCTTACTGAAAATCAAGCTGTCTATTAAAAGAAAGAGACTATGAAAAGGTCTTATTTGCAAAATTAGGCTGTATCAGAATATACATTATGTCAATTAACTAATATCATTTTAATCTGCATGTCATATACGGTTTCAGCAACTGTTCAAGATAGCACTGAAATTAAAATTATATTTTCAATTTTTTATGTATGTTTTTACTTACTTTACTTTAATTTCTTCTTTTGCTGCAGTTTTGGAACTTACATGAGTTTAGCCGTTGCACTTCATTTGAAAGAAAAGTACAGACTGGAGCCAGTCCATCTTTTCATGTCATCAGCACATGCCCCAAATGTAAGATACAGAATCATTAACATTATGAAACAGAATTAGCTACTATGAATAAAAATAATATTTTACAGTAAGCTATGCAGAGTAGCTTTTATACAAAATCAATATTTCTTCAGAATCTATGGAGTGAAAAATGTTCTGAGGTAGACGCAGAACACATAATATTCACTGCTGCTAACCTCAGCCTTGGGAAAACAATCTCCTTAAACTAATGCTTGAACTAATTAATGCTTCAACTAACTAATCCTTAAACTAAACTTTTTTGATTATTGTGTTATTTAGTATGGTCATTTGCTTAAAAGTAATCAAACCAAAATGCTAAGTGGTCCTCTTTACTGTGTAATGTGTGAAATAACTGTCTTGACCTAGTCTTTCATAAACCTGCTGCATCAGCCCTCAATACATTTGTCCATTTTTTTAATCTCTCCTCATTCTTTGTAGGATTTTTAATGAGTTTTTTTTTTTTTTGAGGTTCTGCTTATTCTGCTAATCTTTCTCAGAAAAACAGTAGTGAAGTGGCATTTTCCAGTCCTGTCCTCAGTCAGCATTTGCTATTCCTGTTCTTCAGTTTCTAAGGCATCTTAGCAGTCCTGAGTATGAGCTAGTAATTCATGGAAGCAATTGTTATTCCTGCAAATTTCCATGATCAGTTGGTCTGTTCAGTCCTACATTAGCCAGGTTTATCTTGCTCTTAGATTATTTTACTAGTTGTATTTCAGTAGTAAGAGTCAAGCTTGAACAAAATAATATTAACAGTTATTTGTCTGTATAAGTTTCAGAAGTAGAGAGTACATCATTTATAATTTCATTAAGCACAGTCCACTGGCCCTTTCTGTGAAGTGTTCTCTGTGAATGTTAAATGAATCAGCCACTGTATTCTGGAGATGGAAAATTATTGTACTTTTTACAAAAATGATTTAAACAAAAATAATATTTGAAGTATATTATGTACAACACCTGATCTGTTTTGTTTGGTACTTACAGTCTGGAGGACATCTTGCCCTCAAAAGCATGACCCTACCTGATGAAGACAATGAATTTCTTGCATGTATGGAGATTGTAGGTGGAAGTTATCAGCTCCCACGTGATGCAGATGCTAGGAAAAATATTGTGCGTACCTCCAGAGAAGATGCTAGACTTTCTCAGGCATTTTCGTAAGTTTTACAACTTTGTATTATTTCTGTATTTGTATTTTACATTTTTACTTCTGTCTGATCATGTTACATTTTTTTTTCTTTCTTAGTAACCTCTCTCATTTCTGTTATAAAAAGAATAAGAAATAGTAAACATAGGTTTTTTTTCCTTTGTGTGCTCTTCTATTTGTTTTCTAGTATTTAAGCCCCAGATGAAACACTGAGTACTGCAACAACCACAACTGTTACTGCAGTAGTGAACCTGTCATGGCAGAAGTACAGTTCTACCTAGGATGCAAAGTTAGCAGCTACTAAAAGGGAATATTCTCCTGTCTTTTATTGCTTCCTGAGGTTAACAATCTCAGCTCATCATGCTTCAGGAACACTGCATTTGGTCTCCAGATCCAAGGTCCTCTAACCTAACCAGAAGAAAAGAATCCCTGTGTTCTGGGGACCCAGACAGCAGCCCCAGCTTCCTGTGTCCTGACTGCTGTCCCCACTGGATGTTACACAACAGCTCGTGTAGCTGAGTGGTTAAGGCCTCTTACCCTGGCAAAACCAAGGACGTTCTTGGATGTGGGACCCATTCTGGTCTTGGGAATCTGACACTGAAAGATGCTGAAATGTTAGAACTTGTATATAAGTAGGTAACATCATTATTTATTGTAGGTGAGAATTTTTATTGCAGGTTGAAGATCTTGTTTTTCCTAACTATTGGGTCATTCTTTCTTGACAATTTTAGAGCTAATTGCAGTAGGGTAAGGAGCAAAGGAACTTCAAGATGCAGTATTTTCTTCTCCTGATGTCCTGTATAATCCAACTCCTGGAATTTGTTGAGTTTTGGAAAAGAACAAAAAAACTTTTTTGTATGTGGAAGCAAATTCCAAATATAGGTATCTTGTGGAATGTTTTATGTCTACTTTTTGTGTTCACAGATTTGAGAAGGAAAAAATGAATACCCCCTTCTCCTGTGATGTTACCTACTTTTGTGGGTCTGATGATAAAATATATGATATACAAGGTACTTTGCTTAAATGGTTTTCCTCTTATACTTACACATTTTCTTGTTGTATTGCATCCGTTAATGAGAGTTTTCTAGAGTCTATCTCCTTCTTAAAGGAAACAAATCAACAGAGCAGTTTCAATGTATGAACCAAAAAGTTGATATGAGATTTAAAATAATTATTAAATAATAACCTTGAAATAGTTCTACACAATGATCTCAATAGCTGACATTTGTCCAACACTTTAAATATCTTTCTTTAGGTTGGCGAGAAATAACGAGTGGAGATACTTCCTTTTATGAGCTTCCTGGAGATCACTTTTATCTGCTGAAACCATCTAGTGAAAGTTTATTGATAAAACACATCACAAGATGCATGGAAAATGCTGGTCTATGAGTATTTACCTCAATTTTAATAGCAGAGTGTAAGGTTAGTCCACAGCAATTTGTAATAAGTAATTTCTTTCTCTACATTGCATGCAGTTATGCCTAAAAGTTACTCTGTTTCTCCTCTGTAATCCTTTATAAGGGAAAGTTTTTCTGATGTTTTTGAAAATGAACATTGGCTTTGGGTCTTAAAAAAGGTTTCATCTTTTCCTTCTTCTCTTGCACGTGTACAAACTCTTCACTTTATTCCATAGCTGTGTTTGCAAAACAATTATTATGTGTTATTTTACTGTTAGAGTTTCTCTGTTTGTCTGCTCCTGTCAAAATGCTAAATATAATTTAATACCCTCAAAAATCCATAATTCTCACAGAAAGCTTAATTTATTCAGTTCAAATTTATTTAGATTAATATACAAACTAAAAATAGACTATATATGTAGATACCCTTTACAGTCAAAGAGCTTATGCTTAAAATATATTAGTGTCAGACTACACAATAAGGATTTAGTATTGCATTTTTCTCAACAGAGTTAGTTCATTAGCTGCTGAAGTGTTAATTATTAGTGGGAATTATTTTGAATATTCTAGATCCCATATTTTTCTACCATTGCTCTTGCTTTAGAGATATAGGCATTCATGGCATCCTCCTTTGATAAACCTGCAAAGGAAAGTAGGAGTCATTATCTTTTCTCATTTGTCATCCTATAAACTTGACTACAGGATGTAAATTTAATTGGTGAAACACCTTTTTTCAGGTTCCATGCTTCCCATTTGGCTTTGCCTTTCAAATCTAGCATTCCTGGACATTCTGCCAAAATAAATGCAGAGCTTTGTTATCATGCAGATTTACATAACATTAGCTTGATTTTATCAAGATATGTGAGTAAATGTGAAGTATATATAGTAATACCAATATTAATATCTCCAACAGTAGCCTGTTTGTAGAATCCATATAGTTCCTTCAGTTCTTCATCAGTTGGTCTTGTTTTTAATTTTTTTACATCTTCTGCAGCACCATCGAAGTCAGCCTGATGAAAGAACAGAAAGCGTTCTCCTCTCAAGGGGTGTACTCAAAACATGAACTGTAAGACACATGGTAGTATCATTAGATATTCTCAATTATTTACTTGGGTTTAGCAATCAGACAAGGCTTTTTCTCATGAAAGAAGTTTCATAAATGTGTTCATAAATTGTATGGCTGATAGGGGCAATCAACCTCCACAATTTCTGTGGTTTATATGTCTTTTACAGTCACACTGCAGGTATGAAGTGAACTTTACAGACCACAGTAATCTCTGAATTGTTTTGACCCTGCCTGTACTGTGTTGGCTGAAGTGGTGGAGCTCAAATCCCCTCTGAGTGGTACTGCCCAATTCAGCCTCCATTTCCGCTGCTCTGCTGACAGGGAAGTAGCTGAACAGACAGCTCGCACAGAGGTGCCTCATGGAGATGAGCTACTGCCAGGACCACCCCAGCCAACTCTGAAACACGGGAGAGCACCACAGTAAAGTGTAAATTCACTCCTTTCATCACTCTGAATCACATACATCAGCCTGAAGCTGTAGCCATTCTCGCTATAAAGCAGGTCTCAGGCTAAGGTTTGGAGTTCTGTTTCATGCCCAGAACATTTCAGAGAGAGAGAGAAATTTTCTATAGAGACTACAGAGTCATCAGGTCACTGCACTACTCTAATGCAGAAGGATACACCCACTTTAACATGCTATATGCTGGTTTCAACAATTATTTTAGCTTTTGAGTTGGATCTGCATTTGCAGAAGCACAGTATATCCTGCACACATATTTAGTATGTTCAAAACTAGCTGTACTGGTTTTGCATGGCCTGGTATTTGGTAGTGGGGGATGCTACAAAGGTGGCTTCCATGAGAAGCTGCCAGAAGCTTCCCCCATGTCCAGCAGAGCCCATTCCTGGTGTCTCCAAGGATGGATGTGCCACTGGCCAAGGCTGGGCTGATTAGAAATGGTGCTAACACCTCTGTGGTAGTAGATTTAGGAAGGAAAATAAACAAAAAGTGGTTGTGCAGTTGTAACTACAGCCAGAGAACAGCAGAACGAGAACATGTGAGAGCAGCCCTGCCCTGCACACACCAGGGTCAGGGCAGAAGAGGGGCAGGAGCTGCTCCAGGTGCCAGAGCTGAGATTCCCCTGCAGCTGTGGTGCAGACCATGGTGAAGCAGCCGTGCCCCTGCAGACCATGGAGGGTCACGGGGATGCAGGGATCCACCCACAGCCCATGGGGATCCATGGGGATGCAGGGATCCACCTACAGCCCATGGAGGAGCCCATGCCAGAGCAGGTGGATGCCTGGAGGAGGCTGTGCCCCTGTGCAGACCCCTGGAGAGAGGGGCCCTGCTCCCAGGCTGGAGCAGCCTGTCCCTGAGGGCCTGCAGCCCGTGGAGCAGTGACCCACAGCAGCAGCCTGGGCAGGGCTGTTCCCACGGGAGGGACTCACGGGGCAGCAGGGAGCAGGGAGCTGTGATCCTGAGGTGAGCTCACCCTGGGGAGGTTCACAGAGAACTGTCTGCCCTGGGATGAACCCCACAGGGCAGCAGGGAGCAGGGAGCTGTGATCCTGAGGTGAGCTCACCCTGGGGAGGTTCACAGAGAACTGTCTGCCCTGGGATGAACCCCACAGGGCAGCAGGGAGCAGGGAGCTGTGATCCTGAGGTGAGCTCACCCTGGGGAGGTTCACAGAGAACTGTCTGCCCTGGGATGAACCCCACAGTGCAGCAGGGGAGCAACTCCTCTCCCTGGGCAGCGGGAGAAGCCACAGGGGGTGAACTGACCATGACCCCCATTCCCTGTCCCCTTGCACTGCTGGGGTAGGGGGTGGAGCTGGAAGGAGGGAGGGGTGGGGTAAAGATGTTTATAAGGGCTTCTTCTACTTCTCATTATCCTGCTCTGATTTTGTTAGTAATAAATTCGCTTTATATCTCTAAGTTGAGCCTGTTTTGCCCTTGATGGTATTTGATGAGCTATCTCTCTCACGGTCCTTAACTCATGAACATTTCATTATATTTTCTTGCCTCTGTCCAGCTGCAGAAGAGAGTGAGTGAGTAGCTTTGGTGCATCTGGCCAGCATCAACCCACTACACCAGCTTAAAAGTTAAAAGTTTGTGTAGAAGTCAGCAATGATTTTATCATGAGTACTGTGGCTCTGTTTAAATCACTGAGATCCTGGCATTACCTCAGAAGTCCTCCCTGTGATTCTTTATACTACTTTTCTCTTTAGTTACAGGAAAGATAAGTTGTTTTTTTAATAATGAAACCTAATGCATGTTTGTCTCCTTAATTGATGCCCTTCTCCTTGGCAAGTGACTGTGCTGGGCAGATCAGGTGATGGAAATAAGCAAATATGAATGAGAGCTAAGTTCACTACAGTATTCTGTATTTAAACAGAGAAAGTACAAGAGAAAGGTTATTTCTGATTTTAAATTTAAGAAGGAAAAATGATTAATTAGCGAGTGATGTTCAAGCATCTTTCTTGACAAAAAGGCCCCTTCCTGGAATCATGAAACTACACATTCATTGCTGTAAGGACATGCCAGCTGGTGGCTGCATTAAGGCAGGAGCAGCAGGCAAAATAGGGCAAGGACAGGTAGCTGAGTGCACTGCAGCTTCCTGCACAGAAATTTGGCCAATCTACCACCAAATGAGTCACCTCTGCCTCCTGAGATGGAATTCACTTTTGATTTTGCTCTGGAAATTTATTTTGGCTAATGAGATTCACCAGATACAAACTTCTGAGGAATTTCTAATTTTTTGCAGATTTTGTATTGCTATATGAAACCCACAAAGGGAAAGCACAAGTCTTCTACAATTAAAAGTGCTCACCACAGGAGGATGTACATCTGTAACAGCAGCATTGCAACAAGGAGCAGCAGGCAGAGAGCTGCATTTAAAAGGAATGTTTTTAATTAATGTTCATAATGTGTGATTAAAAGGGCATTCTAGCTCCCTGCAAAACAGCAATTAAATCTTGAATATTCTTTAAATTGCAGCTGTAAATTCACAGAAAAATAGATGTGAAGGGTTGATGGTGACATGGTAAGGGCCATATGAATGTCATGGTGACATTCAAGAGTCAGAGTAAGTAAGTAAATAGGACTATTCCTCCTTTCAGCAACAAACCCAGCATGGTGAAACCATGTGTTTGAGGCCAGGAGGTCACAGCAGCACAGGGAGAGAATTGGGCAGAAGCACCTTGCCCTGTGTCTGAGGCAGAGCATGGGTGCCTTCAGCCTGGGAGCAGGGAGGGGACAGACACTGCCACAAACAGTAGTCTAAACTCACAGTCCATGTAAGACTGCTCCTAGGGCTTTTTTTGACAGTCAGGTGCCTTATCCTTCCATGAAAACAGATCTGTCCCACTTTGTGCTCACCTTGGGGAAGAGGCAAGGACATGGGGATTGCAGAGGAGCTCACATGCTCTGAATTTACATCCCAGCCTACCCCTGAGTCACTCCAGCCGTGCCACGCTGCTGCACAGTGTTCCAGGCACTGCAGCACTAGGATATGAGGGAGTTCTGTTCTAAGGTAGCAAGAAAAATCTAATTCCACAAAGCCTCCTATACACTAATAACAGTATTTTTAATAGATGTGTATAATTTATAATGGAGAGGCATTTAACAAAGGGAAACAAAATCAGCAATGCAAACTACCTTACCAAGGAATTTAAAATAATGGTCCAAAGAAACTGGAACTATACATATTTGATGCTCCTCAAAGCAAAGCATTTAAAGCCACACTATTGGTACAGACGTACAGATGGCAAAAGGAATGGACATTTACTCTCAAAAGGAAATATGATGACCTACCCAACTTTTTTTTTATAGGTACAATTTTATTAAAATAAGAATTTCAGTATCAGAAATGTGACATTCTTGACACCTATGACTGACTCCTCCATCACAGACATCTCTTAATATGATCCACACATGTGCAAACAAAAGCAGGATTCATGTTCTGCTAACAGTAAGATTCAAAATTATATCAAAAATGAACAATAACTAGGTTGCTGCATTGTTTAAAGTTTAAATAAGTTACTACTGCATGTGAGCCTCTGCCAGCACTAATGTACAAGGACATTCAAACCTGGGGAAATCTTTCACGTGTCTGGAATTGTTTTCTGATCTAAACTTCTGTCTTGGTTTTGCCTGGGCTATAGTTAATTTTCTCCCTGGTACCTGGTACAGTGCAGTGTTTTATATGCAGGATGAGAACAATGTTGATAACACTCTGATGTTTTGGTTGTTGCTAAGCTGTGCTTGCACTGAGCCAAGGACTTTTCAGTGTCTCATGCTCTGAAAGTGAGGAGCTGCAAAGAACCTGGGGAAGGCAGGGGAACACAGCTGGGACAGCTGACCAAACTGGCCAAAGGGATATTCCACACCACAGAACATCACACCCAGTGTAGAAATTGGGAGGAGTTGGCCAGGAGGAGTTGTTGCTCAGGGATGGGCTTTGCCTTGGTCAGTGAGTAGTGAGCAATTGTATTGTGCAACACCTGCTTCTCCTGCACTTAATTGCACATGCTCTCTCTCTTTTTCTCTCTCTTTCATTACTACTATCACAAGATTATATTTTACTTTTTAAAAAATTATTGAACTGTTCTTATTTCAGCCCATGAGTTTTTGCTTCCATCCCCTTCTCTCCACTTCCAATTCTCCTTCCCATCCCACTCTAGGTGAAAGGATTGTGAGCAAGTGACTGCATGGTACTTATTTGCTGGGTGGTGTTAACATGGTGTTAACCATGACAACTTCACAGTCAGAATAAACCAGAAGCCCTGTTCAATTGTACAAGATAGAAGATTAAAAAATAAATTAAGGAAACCATTAAGTTAATAGTCTTATCTTCCTATAATTTTATCACAAGATAGTTTAAAAATTTGCAAATGCATATCCTACAGAGCAAGAAACATGCAGAAACTTTTATTTCTTTATCCCCCTCTAGCCAATCATTCTGCACAGACTGTTGCTTAGGATTTACCTGCTTATGAGCAGCCTGTAAAAATATAATTTCCTTTTAATCATGTGCCAATAAAATTCCCTTTAACTCCTCAAACAAAAAGCATAAAAATATATACAGACATAAACATATGTGCCTTAAAGATAAAAGCACAAACTATCAGACTATTATCAGACACTGCATTTGCAAAGAAAAAAGCTTGAATGAATTCTTCATTTACAGCAGTATATTTTACCAGTTTGCAAAACTTATAAGTATTTTACAGCTTCACTAATGAGAACATTATTTTATTAATTTGTCCTCATTCCCATGCAGCTAGATTCAATAAATTTACGGATATAGTTGGTAACTGTCAACCAAACCAGTGTGGACAGACAAGATCGATAATGTCTAGTGCAGAATGTGTATAGTATCTTAAAATTTCGACCACTGATTTTTATGTGGAAGTGTAACTGTATAGAGCCGTGGAACAGCATCTCATACTGCATTCAACTCTTTCTTATGAATTGTGGCTCACTGCTTAATCATTGGGCTAATAAATTCACTTTCTAGAGTGAATTCAAGGCAGAATAAAACAAACTATAATTTCAGTGATTATTAATTAAGCAAAGGTGGCGTTATGTTTGGGATTTGGCAATTTTGACCCACTGAAGAAAGAGATTTCTTAGCTGTAACACAGCACAATGAAATCTCTGTGCAATTCAACATAATTGCAGCTCAGAAGAAAATTGCTAAGCTGCTGGCAGTGCACTCCCTGCATCTAGGTCAGAGCATTGTGCTGCTCAGGCTTTGCAAAATGCACACTAAGCTGAGGCAGACATAATGAGAAGGGGATAGAGGAGCTTGCAAATCTTCAAGTGAAAGGGATAATAGGAAAGCCTAAAGAAGAAAAAACAGTTGAATCCATCAGGGCATTGCCAAGACAAGGGAAGTATTCATAGTTTCCCACAAAAGTAGGGGGCTAAAAGCCAGCAACAATTTCCTCAACAGCTATTTAAAGCTACAATCAGAGAGAATGTAAAAGGAAGCTCTCTCTCTAGCTAGAAGGTAAGAAAGTAGAAGCTTTCCTACCAAAATACAAGCCTATCAAAACGTAGCACTCCAAAGATGCATACACCCAAAAAAAAAAAAAAAAAAAAAACCCCAAAAA
>VXBR01007014.1:2262596-2300423 GCA_013400215.1 Cisticola juncidis
CGGCCCGGCCCGCAGTGCTCGGCTGGTGGGGGGCGGCGGCCCGAGATGCGGCGGCCTGGGGAAAGGGCGCTGCGGTCCCGGCGGAGCCCCGGCCACAGGGACCCGGCGGCGGCCGCAGCGCGTTGTGCCCAGCGCGCGTTTCCCTGTTGGCAGGAGCTGCAGGAGCGCTCTGGAGCGGAGCGGCTGGAGAGAGCTCCCGGCGGAGGCGGCGTGCGCGGTGTTTGCCGAGCTCCCTTCCGCCGGAAGGGGGGGCGGTTCTAACGGCGGTGCGAGGTGAAGGAGCTCGCTGTTCGTTTTTTCACTCGTTGCTGTTTCCTTAGTCCTGCACGCTTGTTTTCCTCAGGAGTGCCCATTTTGAAAAGAAAAATGTAATCTTTGAACTGTGAACATGTTCCATGTTTTTTTTTTCTCATACATGTCTGCTGCTGATTTTGCTTGTCAAAGGTCATCAGAGCATCCCTAAGTGAAAGCTTTTAAAAGCGATAACCCAGAGCTCATTTTTTAAAAACAATCACAAGCTTCTGTTCTAACTCGGTCACGCGTTAGAATTCTTGTGGTCATTCCCATTTTTCAGTTGTATTCACTTTTTGGTTGTTGTCACTGTGATGGTAAGCAAAAGGAATTAGGTAACTGCATGACGATAGCTCCATAAAAGACTAATAGGTTAAATTGGCACATCTTTATTCTCACATCTCACGTGCAACCATTCTGGTTTCTTGAGAGCTGAGGGGAATGCCAACCCTGTCCTCCCCAGACGGTTTCTCCAGTTTCCACTGTTGAATGCAGATAACTGGGTTGAATTGACTATCACTGAGGTGGCCCAGGGTATTTCATAGATTATTATTATTCATAGATTATTCTCAAGAGTGGCACGGTGGTTTTTCTGTATTTTGGAACTCTTGGTTTTACTGTTTTCTGAAAACTCCTTCACTCTTTTTGACATTTATTTTGGGTAACAGTTCACATTGCATCGATACAACTCTCTTCAAGGTGGAATCATAGAGTATAGACTATTCTGAGTTGGACAGAATTCACAAGGATCATCAAATCCAATTCCTGGGCTTTCCAGTCCAACTGGAGGACCGCCCCCAGAGTCATACCATGTGCACCATTCTCCTGCTGTCCTTCAGACAAGAGTTTAGCTGAGTGAAAATCCATCCAGATGTTGCTTGATGGCAGTCCACTGGGTTGAGATGCTATTTGTCTTTTTGTATCAGGGTAACTCACTGCCAGTACACAGAGAACTGCTATGACTAGCAAAATGGTCTCTTTTGGGTGGCAGCCTTTAGATGTTCATGAGCTGTACATAAATGCAACGTGTATGCCTTCTTGGGTAACTAGGAAACCTAGGAGGGAGTAACACTGTGTTTCCCCTGCTTAGAAACCTGAGCTGCACTTACTCTGTAAGCTTGCAATGAAGCTATTACTAGCTCCTAAGCAGGAGGATGGGGGCTTTGCAATGTACCAGGGACTATCATCAGGCTTGACCTCATGTCTTCACTGCTGCTCTGGACTAGATCAGAGCAAGTACAATTACACTTTCTCTGCTCTTGTTCAGTTTTTCTCATCCCTGAAGGCACTGTCCAGATGACAAAAGACCACTGCTGAACTTTTGGAAGCCCTTTTGTAGGGGATTGCCTTCCTTCCCTGAAAGCATAAATTATTAAAGAGTCTGAAAGTTTCTGTCATACCTTCCAAATACAGAAAAACACAAAGGCGTGGACTAAAGAGTGAAAAGACAGATTTGTAAAAATGCTAAATAAATTCAGGAACTTGTTTCATGTTGTGATTCAGTTTTTGCTTTTTTTCCCTCCCTCCCATTTCACATGGGGCACTGCAGCTGTGCAGCAGTGAAAAAGGAGGGTCCTTCAACCTGTTATTCTGCCAGTATCACTGACATACAATGTTTCTCTTCTGCATTCCCAGAAGAAGCTTCTGGTAACTATGTCTATAGCACACAGTGCTGTATTTGAACCAATGTCTTGCTCTTTCTTCCTTAGGGTGACAAAACACAGAACCACGTCAGCATGTCTGTAGTTCAGCAAGGGACGGCAACACTTCGGAAAGCAAAGAAAATCACTGTAAAGACGAGTCTAGATAACCCCTTTGTTTTCCAATGGAAAACCATAGATGGGGAAGATATGCATTTTATACTAGAGACCTTAGAAGAAAGAATTAAACATATTGGACTTAAAAAGATTGAGAGTCCGAGAAAGAAAAAACGTTCCCTTACAAAAAAGCAAACAGAAAGAAAGTGTGATGCTGGCGCTGATGAAATCCCTAAAGAGGAAAGAGAAAGCCACCAACAAAAACCAGGATGGAGTGACATAACTGTCAGAAGACAGCTTGCTATTGGAGTTAACGAAGTTACAAAAGCATTGGAAAAAAATGAACTTCTTCTGGTACTGGTGTGCAAGTCTGCCAAGCCTGCCATGATCACGTCGCACCTGATCGAGCTGAGCGCGAGCCGCGCCACGCCGGCGGGGCAGGTGCCGCGGCTCAGCGAGACCCTCGCGCCCCTGCTGGGCTTAGCCTCCGTCCTGGCGCTCGGCTTCAAAAGGCCCTCCGACAGATTCTCTGAAGCTATAGCAGCAATAATTCCAAAGATACCAGCTTTGGAAGTGCCATGGTTTCAGTACAGAGCTGAAGAATCCATGGCTTACGCAGATACAGATTCTTCAGAAAATCTGGATCCCGAAGATCTTGCAGAGCTGCTGGGGGATGATAAGCTCGCAAATCAGAAGCGGAAGCATGCGGAAAGCAATCGGCCTGATCTTTCAAATGTGATTTTGCAGCCTTTGAAAATCAAGAAACTCATACCAAATCCCAATAAGATAAAGAAGCCACCTCGTAAAAAGAAAAAGGCTTTTTCAGCATAACTGATTATAGTTTGGTTCTTTCTATTAAACACATTTTTTAAATGCAGGATGGAGTACAGTTTGAACTGAACAATTCTTCTAGGCTTTACAGTGTAAAGCTCTTAAATACAAGGTGAACGTTATGTTGCATTTGGCTGAGGTACTTTCTCCTTTAATAAAGAATATTGCTTAGACTTGGGTGTTAGTCTTTACTGGGGATAAGTATTTTCATTTGCAGCTGTGGATCAGACTTAAAGCCAGTAATGAACATGCCAAAGTAATTTTAAGACATAATTTATACTTCTCTGGAATTAATATAAAGCGTTAAATGAACTCTGTATTTTTACACAGATGAACATGATTTAGGCAAAAGAGATTTACGTATAATTACTCAAACAAATAAATACCAAAAATGAAAGTTTATTTAAAACAAAGGTCCATGCCAGTATAAGTCTTTTAAAGCTGGGTTCAAGTAAACAGCACAGGCAGATTCCCCTTTTGAACTCTAATATAGTTTGTTCTGCTGAACAGCTTGTTTTGGTCACATATGTATGCAGACTTGGGTTCCATCTGATACCTGCTGCATGGTATGCTGAAGGAAAAGTAATATCCAAATACAAAACCAAATTTTTACTGCTGCAGTATTTAAAAAAACAAAAACTTCTAAATGAAGTCTAAAGTGGTTTCCCAGGAAATTGACATAAGCCATATACTTACATAAAGTAGATGACAACTATAACTGCTACAAGAAGGAAAACATACCATGTAACTTCTGAGTTTCCTTTTACTGGAGACGATGAACAATTTCCTAATGAGGGAGTTGGGTTGTAGGAAGGAAGGGAAATAGCACTGCAATTCAGGCAATCAACAGCCTAGAAAATTGTAGAAGAAAGCATAACATACCTTAACTAAGTAACTTTTGTTGTTCCTTAAAAGTTAAAATTTACATGTATTTTTCAGAGATCTGTTAATCCAGACTTCCACTGCCATCCAATAGCTCATCTGTATCTTGAATTTATTTAGAGATTACTTTAGTTCATGATACCAACTATGAAGGCAGGCAGTAGGTATGAGCAGTGATTGTGCAGTCAGGATGCTCCTTGAAGTTTAAACAAAGAATTTAATGCTACAATTTTTGTCTGTGTCTGAGGGTGCAAGAAGAGGTGAGATTATTTTGCCTTGCTTCATAGTCCTCTATACATGTTCTTTTTTCTGGCTTTCTGGGTGCATAAAACTTTGAAGGCATGCTAGCACTAGTGTGTTTCATTCCCAGGCTGGCTAACCATAGCATAAGAGTCATACATAGCATTTACACAGAGCACAAGGATTAGCTTTGGTAAAGAATACAAGCACAGCAATCATCTTTCAAGCACTTCACTGCCTGCCCAGGTCTATTTCTGTCGTCAGGGACTGGGGTTCCCTCTGCAGATAGGAAGTTACTTTGTAAAAAAAATAACAAGTGTTAATAAAGCCAGGTGGGAAAGGTGGTAGAGCAAGCTTTACATTTGCTAATCCTTTGCAAGTACCTATTAGGTTCTGAGGAGTCTTACCTTCCTAGCAGGACTAATGCACACAGGTTCCACCTTGGAAACAAGAGAAGGGTCTCCTATTGAGCTTCTGACAGTGGCCCCACACAGACAGTCACCTTTTAATAGCTGTTAAGGAAGGCAAAATGAGTTGCCACAATCTTCACCTCCAGAGTACCTGTCTTACTATGTGGGTGCAGGCTGGGACACCTTCAAGATTCAAGTCCTCTTGATGCTGTGGTACTTCAGCAAAGCACTACAGGCGAAGAGCACTCAGCAGGGACAGAAGAGGCCATGCTTAACACACAAATCCATGAACAGAACTCTCTAAGATCTGCCCCAACACTCAGGCTTAGATGCCTGCTCTTCCCTCATGCTCTGCCTGATAAATTTTCTCTCAGCTGCAGTGCTGCACAGCTTCTACAGGAGCATGTCTCTGCCCTCCAGCCCCTCAGTGAACATGCAGAGTGAGCCAGACAAGACAGAAGTTTATCCCTTGGATTCAGAAGCAAATGGCACTATTGTACTAGAAGAAAGCACAAGAGTGGCCACACTACTTTCTTCATGTGCCCTAACCTGAAGATTTAGGCAGAAGCCAGGCTGCAGGAAACCCACATTCAAGTCTGTCTTCCACCTGGACATACTTGGTCCCATCATGGCCTCAGTTTTACAAAGGATAATGCTTGGGAGGATCTGCCTTCTGATTTCAGAGCAGAAATCATCTGCCTAACATTTCTCCCACTTGTGTTTTTTTAAGGGGAAGAAAGGCCAAGAACATGAGCATATCCTTCCCCTGGGCTGTCTCAGCAAGGAAGTATCTTAGCCATGAGGACAGAGCTATGCCCTGCTGTCCTCAGGCACCTCAGGCAGCCCAGAGTGAGGATGGCTGAAGCTCTGCCTTTAAGAGCTGAAGCAGAGCACTTTGAGCTCCTCCGTGAACTGCATCCCAAAGCGCTCCATGAGAATTCCCTTCCAAGGAGACACCTCCTTGCCTTTTAGGAATTAAAAACCTAGGTCTTTGATGGGGTCAAGATTAAATCCTTCTTGTTACCTCAGGTATCACTACTATCAATTACATTTTCAGGCACTTAATTCTGCTCAGGCCTCGCACAGAGTCCAAGCTGTCTCTGTACCACCTGTTTTGACTGCTACTAGCAGAGAGGTATCAAGAGTGGCCAGAGATGTAAAGCCCAACTGCACCATTAGATGTCCTCTGAAGTCCTTTCAAATTCATGAGGTGCACAACTGGAGGTCAAACAAACCACGTTCAGTCCCTTCCTTTGAAGGAGGTTGAATGCTTTAATCAGCTATAATGCAGTAAAGGAAAGTATTTATCACTGTTTCTAGGGCAGAATCCTCCCACCACAATTCAACAAGAAAAAGAAACCAAACCACAACCCATTCACACAATGGAAAAGGAGCGGGAAGAAAGAAAAACCCACTGCTACAAGGTGGTGGGTAGGGCTAACAGTTATGAAGGACAAATTTATCTTCATGTACAGAATTAAACTTTCAGCAAAATCTGCTGTCAGAATTACAGGCATGTTTAAAAGGAAAGTTAAACATTTGCATTTCATGAGATATTCAAGTCACATTCAAAAGATGCTCACAGCACAGAGGCTTCACTACCACAATTTGGCACTTTCAGCTAGAACAGTTTCTTAACACAGATTTTCTCAGTGCTCATGATTCTGCAGCATCCATGAGCTAAAAGAACTGCTATCATCTCTAGCTATGACGCTATGCTGGAATGCATATAAAGTGCTTCAGAAGCCACTTCCATTGCCGAGCATTCATGAGGGAATTAAAACAGCTCCACCCAACAACCAAGATCAGCCCTCCTACATTTCAGGAAGTGCAGTACAGACACTTCCAAGGACTGAGGGCAGAGCATTTCTCTTCTGCTTACCAGACACATATATAGCAAAACTTCTTGTTCCAAAGTCAGGATAAAAACATTACCAGGAACAATTTATGAATACATATTTACACAAGGTACTTTTCATTAGAATTACAGACTTCATAGGAAATCAAAGTAGACAAAGGAATATGTGCAATTTCGCAGAAGCGTTGAAAACATTCAAACTATAAATATCCTGATAGCACTACTAAAATTCTTAGTTTTACACACAGGCTGATGTTATTCTACTGAGGAAAAACTAAGGTATTGTGCCACAACTGTAAATTAAGTACAGTAATGTATTATCATTCTGGCAACATAGATAACACCTGCACTGAACAGTGCGATACTGTTAAATCAATCCACTGATCTATTGAAGATCAAAGTACAAATTTGTATTTTTTATTGATTTGGCAGCGTTGCTTATGGAGAAACAAATGCACTAGTTAAACCAGTACATTGTCATACTGCTCCAGTAACAAAAACATCCAGGACTTTCATAGAGCTACAAACGTATAGTACTTCGTGATTTTCCCCCAAATGATGATATCCATGTTACGTAAATAAGCAAAGATACTCCAGTTTGTATCCTTCGTTCTGTTACACTGACATACATACATCACCACTTAATAAATAGAAATGCAGCAGTTCATCCACATAATAGCAAATATTTTTGTACCCTAATCCACCACTGAAGTTCAGTTTGTACAAAACAGTCTTTTCTACAGAGTGGAAAAAATACCTTCTTCTCATCCAGGTGCAAGCTAAGCTTTGAAACTTAAATGAATGTGCTTTTTATTCTTTTCATGGTCAAATAGAAGAGTTTCATGGACCGCCTGATTTATCTGAAAATTCATAAATTTGGTCACATGTGGATGTCTTCATTGATCAGATTTAATGGACTATTTCAGTATCACTGACGTTGTGCTTTACTCCTCTTGATACCATTTCAAGAGTTATGGAGATCAAATTAACTCAAACGATGACCTCAAGAGTTCTAGAAACAGAAGCGTTCTCATTGTAATACAAGGCCAACCTAAAGGAAGAAGAAAAATACAGTATTTTAGTTCCAGTATGGCAGTAAATCTAAACATCAAGAGTCTTCTGCATCTCAATTGTGGATCATAAACAGGGCCAATTACATTATTTTTAAAGCTTCTGTCCATTTTTGGCCAGTGCAGATTAATGTACCATTACATCTAATGGAATGCAGGAACTCATTTTTCTCCCTTACCTTTTCAGATTCCATGCCTGGACACCTCCAGTTGTACAAGTAATACTGCAAATTTCCATCTCCAATCCCAAACTTGAGTTTTTCCAGGAATGTTTTGTTTTCCATTAAGTCTAGTGCATTGAACACATCGAATCCTTTCTGGCAACAGCAGAACATTTTTAAAATTTTACTTTTGAAATTTTCAAATGACACACAAATGATACTCCACAGAGTGGCATACAGTATCCAAGAGACTTAGGCTAATTAAAAGGAAAAATACAATGGAATAAATCTTGCCTTTTAATTAGGTACACACACAGAGTCATTTTCCCAATAAAACTAAAGTATAATGCACAAATTTCCTTGAAGATTAGTTCCAAAAGGGTACAAATTTTAAAGCTATTTTCAGAGCCTAATGTCTGAAGAGTCCCTAGAGCATTTTCCATTATTTTATCCTTAAAGGTATGCAATTTTACAGTTACATACAGTGTTTTGACACATATGGCCTATTCTAGTTGAAGCTGCATAAATACAGCTTTTACTGTGTTTTTCAGCAATTTATCATTCTGTTAACAATAAACATATTTTTGCAGTTTAATCCTTTTCTGAAATGCCATTCTCTTTAGAACTCAAATCTTTCATGTGATTGTCCCTCCCCTACTAATGCACCCTCTACCAACTCCTCTTTTCATAAACCTCCCAAATTCATCACTCAAACAGACATTTTTTGTCTCAGAAGAGCCACAGAGTCAAATCAGTCTCAAAGAGGTTTTTCTGCATCAACACATACTCAAATCCTGACTCCTCACTGGGAACTCTTAATAAGCAACAGAAACCCAAGGTCAGTTAAGCCTTTGCAGCAATAATCATCAAATATGGAGAGCTGAATTTGCTCGGGGGTGTGGATATAAAAGTCCATTTATTTGCAATTAACTACAAGGGAGTCTGACCTAAGCTCCTGGGGTTTTAACAGCACAAAGGTAGTGCACCAGCAGGACATGATACACTTCTAAGAAAAAAGGTACAAAACAATAATGCTCAATTACTTAAGCCCAAGAAGATGGGGTAAGGACTATTCATTACCCAGTAATTTTTTTTTCTTCTCAATGAGCATCCCATGTTAGAAAAAAAGGGGTTTGAAGAAAAAGAGCACTTAAGCTCTTCATCAGGACTATTTAAAAGAAAGTTACAAAGCACACAGTGGATTTAGTAAGGCTTCCCACTACCTTACAAGATCATTCTGTGTGCAGACGATGCCACACTAAGTTAAACATGCTATGAAAAACATGCAGAAATATGACAAATGAGGTGACAATATTTGACATTTAGCATTGAAAGTAAATTTGGAAATATTCCAAGTTAGTAAGTAACAGTAACAGCAATCTCAGAAGGTAGGAAGGGAAGTGGAGGAGAATAGAGACACTCTAGATACTCTAAGCTGTGTGATTAAACACTCAAAATTCAAACAAAATTCTACAAATGTGGTTTTAATTCAGTATCTAAACATCAGAAGATTAGTTTCAGGTTAGTATCTTCTGAGAGGGATAAGAAGGCTTTTGTTTAAAGGTACTTTCTCCACAGCTCTGATAGAGCACTGAAGCAGACTCAGAAGATAACTTCTTTCCCAGGTTCTAGATCTAGAAACTTAGTGTCAACTTCAAAAATAAAATATGCAGGGTTTTAGAAGGATTGTCCTGATGCAAAATCTCACTCTCTCTCCATGCAGAATACATAGAACCTAAGTTAAAAACTCCAAATTTCAGGTTTTACTTTGAAGGTCTGGTATTTTGTCCTGTAACTGCCAAACTAATTCTAAACTCATTTTTATATAGTGTGGTATCAAGATAAAAATAAGCATTAGCTGACATGCAAACCCTAAAAGCAAATTGCTGAGCTGAATTTGTACCTCCAAAACCCATGCTTTGGAGGTAAAGAACAGAAAGGAGACTGTGGTGGGCTCTCATCAGACAAGAGTCAAACACCCACAGAGCCAACACTCCTCTCCCACAGGATGGGGAGAAAACGTAAGTCCTGTGAATTGAAATGACACTTTAATAGAGAAAGCAAAAGCTGAAGGCACAAGGGAAGCAAAAAGAAGAATTCATTCACTACTTCCCACTGCCAGACAGATGTCAAACCACTTCCAGGGAAGCAAGATCTCAGCATGCATAATCATTGTTAGGGAACATAAATGCTATCACTGGAAGCACCCTCCCTTCCTCCTCATTCCCTTCAGCCTTTATTTTGGAGCAGAACATCATAGAGTGTGGAACATCCCTTTGGTCAGCTGGGGTCACCTGTCCTGGCTATGTCCCCTCCCACCTTCTTGCCCATCCTCAGCCTCCTCACTGCAGGGGAAATAGAAAGCCTTGAGGCTGTGCAAGCACTGTTCAGTAACAACCAAAACACTGGTGGTGTTATCAGTAACAAAGTGCAGCACCATATGGGCTGCTAGGAACAAAGTTAACTCCATCCTTGCCAGACTCAGCATGTTTGTAAACAAAAGGCTGTGAATAGCACTGCTTTTATCATCTCTTCCTTTGCCTTACCTCTCCTCATGTAAAACTCAACTGCCAGACCTGCGACTATAATTAGGCATCTAATGATGCATTACAGGCCCAGCAGGTACTTAAGAAATCCACAGGTGTCTAAATCCCAGTATTGCAAGGGATATAGGATGATCCACTCAAAAGGATCATCATGGAGCTGCACGTCACCTTGAGAGAGAAACATGCAGGGGAAGCTGCAAAGCCCTGCGGTCAGACCATGGACCTGCCTCCTCACCCATCCCACCCATGGCCAGAGAATGGCCAGACACAGCTCCCTGGGCCACACTTCTGACTGAGACCAACCTTCTTCCACCTTGACTTTTAAGAATAATTACCAGTACTTTTAGCCACTCCTGGAAATTATATTAGCTTCTTGAAGTCTGTCTCTGAACCTCCTTTTGGATCATTCTGGAGCCTGAAGAACAGTATTTCCTGTAACTATCCAGGAGTTTTCCCTGACAAATAGTTACTGAACTGCTTCTAGTTTAACAAGGCTCAGCAAGCAGTTCCTGTCACAAATGGCAGCTCAGCTGCAGTGCTGCACAAACGTGGCTGGGACAGACAGGCTGAAGATTGTGTGGATGCTTTCCTACAGCCTCAAGTCTGAACAGATACAGCCTTTGCAGACCTCACTGGCTTCACCCAGAACCAGCACAGAAATCCCTGTGGCACGTGCTGGCAGCTCTGAGCGTGGCCTGCCAGAGCAGTCCCCAGGAGCCTGTAATGCCACCAGCAGAGCAGCAGCAACACCTCGGCAGGGAGGAGGACAGAACACGCGCCTGTGCTGTGCAGCCGGCTGGGAATGGCTGCAGAGTGAGTGTATGGACCCCATGCAGCCTGTGCAGCCCTCTGAACTGTCTGCCTGTGCAGGGCAAACAGGTCTCTGCACATTCATTTAGAGTGCTGGCATGTGCCATTGGTGTAAGCACCCCCATGAAACCCTAGTCACTGAGAACTGAGTGACAGCTTTTCATTAGACAGTACTAAACTCACAAGACTCTTCTGTTTAAGAACTTCATTTATAGTTTTTTCCCTTCCATTCAACCAAACATCAGTATAATTCCATATCTAAGGGTATGCTTAAAAGCTATACCATGACATATCTACAGAGCTTTACACGTACCAAAGATAAAATGATAAAGCTCACATAAATAAATTTCTACATTTTTAAAGAATAAAGAATAATTTTAAAAAGCAAAATGTATTTGATAGCGCTTATTAGTTCATCTCCAAACAAAATTGTTTTAGTGATATTTTTCATTCTTCTGATACTATGGCCATCAGTGTGCTCTTGGGTGTTTCCACAGTTCAAGCTACTGCAAATACCTCATGCATTTGTCATTCCCCAGCACCACTCAAAGTAAAAACAAACATAGTTCTTCATATTTTGTTATATATATATATGCCTCATCAACTGCACTCTGTGCTGTAAGTAGTAAAACTGAATGAACTGGCATGGATAAATTACTCCAGTTTTTACCTTGCCACTACTCCTAAGAATACTAAGAAGCAGAAAAAATCCAGTCTACAACTTACCAATTTAGCTATAATGAGTGCATCATTCATTAAATCCAACAAGGGAGTCTCTGTATGAATATTGTAAAAGGAATAGGCAGCTTTGAGGCTCTTATGGACAGGATGATGCATCACTGTTGAAGGTAATGTGTAGAAACTGAGGAAGTCTGTTAAAATACCATTTGAACCCTATAAAAAAACAAACCAAAACAAAAAAGTCCATTAATACATAATCAGTTACTGATTAGGCTGATGTGAAAGTTATACAGAAAGTAATAAATACAGCCAGGTTTATGCACTGTAAGTACTATGGTATAACAGCTAGTCTTAGCTAAGATTTGAAGAAAAAAAATCAGATTTATCTAGTCTATTACATTACTAACATTTGACAAACAATTGTCAAAGTAGTAGTTTGCTATAGACAAAGCTAACAAAGCTCACTTCCACTGAAAGTAGTGAAGTTTTTTCTGAATAAACTCATTTTTAGTAAAATAGTCTTAAAATATTACAGACATCTTAAAAATCTGATGACATTCGCATCAAAGAATAATTTTCTCATCTTTCAAAAGCAGAGAAAAAATATACTGTACTGGTATACACAGCATATTTAAATATTAATCAACAAGCACAATGCATTTGTTGGACAACAGTGCTAAATTGCATTGAAATTCTAATAAAACTAGTAATCAACAAAAAAAGGGTTTATACAGAAATCTAAAGTATACTACATAAAGTAGTATGCATATAAGGAAGTTTGACCATCTTCAAGAGTGTGGATTAGTAGGAAATAGGAAATAATTATTACATGGGTTATGAAATAATTATTACATGGGTTACAACTAACAAGCTGAGCACAAAAACTCCCCAGAATATCTCCAAGAAAATAAGGCAAAGGTGACACACAAATCTTCTTACTTGTTTGCTTTATTTTTGAATGACTAGTAACCACTAATTAGAGTTTAATGAAGGAACCTCACATGGCTCCCTAAATTAATAGTACTTCTACATAAAAAGTAAAACAGTTGAACATACCACATGCAAAAAAGTTTTTGTACAGAATCTGGTACAGATTCTGTAGTAGAAATAATACTAACTACAAGGAACAGAAAAGTTATTGAGTCACTCACTAAATTCAGTAAGGATGACAAAAATATTAACTCATAAATTATACAGAGTATTTTAAGGTTTTAGATCTGCACATTACAAAGATGACTTAAAAGTCTGACAGTAGTTTCTCCAAGTCACACATGTCTTAAAAAGATTTTAAGCACTAACAAACCTCCATTTTGTATAGTAAAAAACTAGTCCAAGAGACAGCATAAAATAAGTAAGTGAAGACTGCTGTTTAGTTAATATGGCACTGTTAATGTCACATTCATGCTTATCCTGGTGCTTGTGAACCCTCCTGTAGGCTTCAACTCACAAAGCAAGCCAAAAACCAACTCAGGGAGCAGGGCAGAGGTCAGGGGAGAAGAGGGAATGGAGATAGAATGTGGGACTATTAAATTAGACTATGGAAAAGTCCAGAGAGCACTAGACCCACTACAAAGCATGCAGAAAGCTAAGCCTGGAAAATAAAAACTGATAGGCAGGACCACTCATCTCCAGCAGCTCTAGGTCTCCTAAGTCAGATGAAGCTCCTGCACAAATTCAGGTTACAGTGTGGGAACGCTGAGCTTCACAACCTAGGGCTTCTATGAGGGGAAGGTTTAGGGATGTTAGTGCTGATCATTTTAAAATAATGTTATCACTTTAAGCAAAGTAATACACTGATGCCTTACATTTCAGCTTTCATGTTTTTCAGATTCTGTGCTGCCTAAGGGTGCAGTTCTGAGCCTCATTTTAAGTGTCAGTAAGCTCTCTCTAGAGTAGGTAGACAAAACAAATCCTTTACTTGCTGAAGATCAAGGACAACTTTCAGGCCCAAATGCATAAACAACGGTGGACTGAGGGGAGGAACAAGAAGGATGGGACCTCACAGCCTGAAGCTGTAATTGGACAGTTAAACCCCAATATGCAAATGGACCAAAAACTTATAAAAGTGTAAGATCTCGTGACTGGTCTGCCATTGTGTAACCATTCTAAATCTACCTTGGGTGTAGCCCTGGTCAGGCTCCTGTCCTGCCCAACGTGGATCCTGGAGGCCTTTCAATAAATAGCTACTTTATTCTCTAGCTCTGTCCAGTCTCTGTTTCAGGTCAGCCTTCCCAAGGCATCAACACTGTCTAAATATGCTGTCTACAACTGATTTTTTATGGACTCAAAGGGAAGCATGTATCTTTCCACAGTTTTAGTGCACCTACTCTAAACACATCTGGCAGATTTCCAATCCAAATGCTAATCTATTCCTGCACTCCTTATTTTAAGGGAAGCACTATGACCAACTCTTTGGAGGGTGGGGCTGGTAGAGATGTGTGTGTACATATATATATATATACACATTATATATATATATATATATGCAAATTCATGCACATATATACACATTCTTTTACTGGAAAAAACACACTTTACTGAAGCCAACCATCAAAAAACATAATTCCCCCAAGCAGGGAGTTATGGCTCTAAAATCAGTTCTTTTAAAAAAGAATTTTGTAATGGTGTATGGCAGAAATGTGTACACCTGAGAGAATGATAGTCAATTCAAACCAAATCCTTATCTCATAGTACTAATTTTCCTTTTCTTAGAAAAGGAAGTTTAAAGACCACTGCTTAGTATCATGTAATAGCTCTGTAAAAAAAGTATCAAGAAATGCAGTTGATCTTAAAATATGTAAGGTTCTTGTCAAGATAGTGATATTTTGATATTTCAGAATTCTTCTTTAAGATATTCTACTATAAGAGCACTGCAGTTTATCACAGCCAATTCTTATTAACAGAAAATAATACAAAGAACGAAGTTTGTACTCATGGTATCAAATTCTACCTAAAACACACATATTTCATCATACTGCATTTCAAAAACTTGATGCTGATGTGAACTGCAGTCAGTGGCAGTCACACACACATTCATATATGTTAGTGCATATCTTACCTCTACCACATAAGTGTCAATAATATGATCCCGAGGCAGGAACCAGTGGGCCACCTCTTCCTCATCCATCACAGGAGCAAGATTAAACTGTTTCAAGTAAGTATTGATTAATTCTTGTACTGCTTTAGTATCTTTTTGTTCCATTGGTCTCAAACCTGAAGTCTTTGTGGCCTTAGTGAAAAAAAACGAAAAATAAACGTTAAGATGTTGAAAGGAAAACTGCAAAATACAGCAAAGGCTGAAAGTAGGTTGCAGAGTCACTCCACTTGCTATAATGCATTCATTATTAGCCTACTTTATCCCAGCCACCTAATTCATTATGCTATTTTACAAAAGGCTTTCAATCAGAATTCCCTCTTCTAATTATTGAGACAGTCTGGGGCACTTCAATCTTTTTACTTCATTATTGAAACAGCTTCATTTCTCCAGAGAAAGACACACCACCATCAGCTGCCTACACTTTGTACACTTCGTTGGTTTTTTATTTTTTTTTTTAGGTCAATCTATTTCTTATCTTCTTCTATACTACCTGGGACCGAAGAAACAAACAAAGTAACTTGCATATCAGAAGTTATCTTAAGACAAGAACACAGGTAATTCTTATGGAATATGGAAAACTTATGGAAATTACAGTCAAGCTCACATCAATGTCAGCTGATTAAGTTTAAATAGAAACTATTTAACAAAGAAAGAGTCTACTTGTTTTTAGCACTTGTAAACTTCCTTGTTAACAATCTTCTACACAGGCATAACTGCTATTCTGTTAACCAGAAAGCTTCTCATAACTTACAGCTGCCTGAAATTAAAAACCTATTTTAACAAAGTTATTTTTCTGACTTTAAACATCAGAAAAGGAAAAAAACAACTTTCTTGTACTATGCAATTATTGTTTAAACAAGCAAAAGTGATTGAAGTTTTCTTCCCATCTTTTGCCAGCCTTCCTGGATATTTTCTTTTGGGGAGGCTAATGCTTGCTCTCTTCAGTGCTCATTTATTGTGCCTCATCTGTCTGAGCTGCATACTTGGGCACGTACCACATTAATCATAGCAAAGTCGATTGCAAGAGCAGCCAGGTAGAGACTTGATTACTGGAAGCTTGAAATTAGTGTAGCTGATTATGCTTTGCCCATAAGGCATTATTCTGGGGGAGGTGTTTATTCCTGCACTCTGGGAGTCAGCAGCCAGATGAGAAATCAAGGCACATTTTGCCACAGCAGATGTGTATTACATTTCAGTCTTCCTGCTTTTCGAAGCAGTCTGGGACTATGGTTTGTCTCCACAACAGCACATCATCTGTATTTTTAAATGCCCTTATTCCAGAAGGGTGTACACTTAACATACAGGAAGGATGGAGGAAAAGCAGCTGGGCTGGAAGATCTTTTCCCACCAGTAATGCTCAGAATGGCCACCAGTAAGTGACTATTTGCAATCCCAGAGGTGAGGGGAAGTGTACAGAACTGTGCTAAAACTTCTCTGCTGGACTGGGCATGTAATCATGCGACTGATGGTCAGGAAAAGACAACAGAGACAAACATACTCCTGTCCTGACTCTAAACACTGACAAATTTTACTTCTTCCAGAAAACTCCTTGCTCAAGAGATTAAACACTTTTATTTTTTTTAATCTATAGGTACATGCACAGCTTTTAGGTGATATTTATTAATTATGGTATTTATTACACCTGAAAACCTTTTTAATTCAGGCTGTTCAAGTGATTAGGAATGATTAATTCTCTTAAAGGGAGATGAGCTCCTAGTGGCAATGATATTCCAAGGGCACTAAGAAAAGAAGTTAAAATGCAACAAACGATGTTTGGTGCTGAGGAACAGGATAGTATGGCCTGAATGGACAAATTTGTGTGACAGTAGTGTTTATAACAGCCTGAAATTGAGGGAAAAGAGCCTCAACAGCAGTTAATCCCTTTCTCAGGAAAAATGAGAAGGCTTCCAAATAAACCCAAAGCACAAGACCTAAAGAGAAAACATCAGAACAAAGATTAAATCTTTATTTTCCACTGAGAAGTTCTCAAATCCAGCCTAAAAATAACTGAGGTATATGGACTCCTACATCACTTAGTTTTAAAAGCTGATTTTAAAAGCACCTATTTGCACTTCTATGTACAGTGTATGTTTGCCTTTGCTATATTTTATGGATGAGATATGATACATTATTTTATTTTTCATCATTCATTCCTCTGCTGAAACTGCGTTCTATGATAAAGGAAAATGATCAGGATACAACTCCTATTTCTAATGATTCTCTGTAGTTACACCTTTGGTACTACTAGTAAGATCCTTAAAATATTGACTTCCTGAGTTGTTTCCATAAGCAATGTTACTAGAGTTGCTACCAAAACCTATACTTGAAATTGTATATTGCACTCTTCAGACTGTTAAAAATGTCTTCAAGATTTGATGGAAGCTATATTTAGCTGTCCAAGATTAAAACCCAATTAATTTGGTTATTAATTCCTAAGCTCTGCAAACTGCTGCCCTGCACGCAAGGGAGAAGCTGCAAGTGCAGGCACAGGTGGCACCAGGCAGAGCAGGAAACGAGGCTCTCTGACAGCATCTGACAGCAGCAGGAGTACAGATCAAGGCATGGCATGTGCTTTATTCCAAGGGCTGCTCAGCCTACTGCTCAAATCTCTGAGCAGTAAGAGAATCTGCAGCATCAAGTTAAATATAGCAACAGACACAATCCTCCAAAATCAGATAAATCATTATAAAGCGTGAGGCAGTGAGGAAAAAAGTGTCGTTTATAACCAAAGAAAGGGTTTGTTTAAATAAAGACACGTTTACTGATAAGGTACAGGTAAGGGATACTCTGCAATCCCTTCAAAAAAGGTAGCTTTTACAAGCAAATAAATTGTTTTCAGCCATAAAGCTCATGCTAAATTCTACAGGCTATTAATTACAGCTATGAGATGTTTATAAAAGTACATAGTATTTACAGTGACTTGCCCCATCATGGAAGTGCACCCTAAGGCTTTTTGCAAACTTAACTATTAGCTGCAAACATGAGAAAAAAGTATTTTTACCCAACCTAGGTATGCCAGAACACTTGTTCTTCACCAGACCATGCAAACTAACAGCGCACAACATACTGAAGTGGCTTTTACTGAGCCTGCTCAATGCAGAAGAACAACACTCTCTGACAGTACAGAAAAAAATGTGAATTAGAGTGGAATCAAAACAATACGACTGTATTCAGCCAAGTTGCTGATGGACTTCTCTGAGAATTTTAAGACATGAACTGTTGATTTTCTGTTCCAGTAATCTCTTATCAGATTAAACATACCGAGAATAGTCTTATGTATCTTCAACTCAATCCCAAATGTTTGTGAGTGAAGTCAAGCTTTCTGGCTTTTTTTCCTTTGTTTAAAGATTTTAGGTCAAAATTTGTATTTTCTCCATAGAGATCCAGATTTCCAGCAACAGGCTCTTCTGTTTAGTATAGCCCTTAAGGTCTTTTTCATCAGTCAGAGATTATTTTTTTTATGTCCTGCACGCACTGCCTTTACACAGAAAAGCCTGTGCTGTCAGAGACAGATGGAAGGTTATTTTGGGCCTCACAATAACTGTGGGGATTCTCTAGAAGTCATACTGCTTACATCAGGAAGTCTGTAGAGCTTCATTGTTCTTTGTAGAGTCATGTTTCTACTCAAATGTGAAAATTTCACCTCCACCAATTTTCTGGGATTTAGTGATCGATGCCAATACCTGTAAATACAACCAAATAATGAATTTAAATAGTATTTTAAGTGTCAGCATCACTAGCATCCATTGCCCTGCTTTCTTGCTTGCTCCTTTTCTACTCTCCAAATTTGTTTCTAAGCAAGCCTGTACTACGTCTGTAAGAAGGCTGATTAACAAAAAAAAAAAAANTATATCCAAGTGATAGGTTTTAAACAAGCCTGCTATCACAGTATTTTCAATCTAAGCAATTGCTTTTTGATACAGAATGAATAAGCACAGGGCTAAACATATTAGCATTTGTCACAGCCCTGGAAAACTCACAATACATACATAGTAACATTTATTTTCTTGCGCAGACAGAACCTCTGCCCATGTCTAAGCATTTTTTTGAAGGAGCTCTCCCCTTCCTGGGAGGTCATTGTGCAACAGAGCATCTCTGGTTATTCTAACACAGCATAGCATTTTGCCCCCATCACTCCTTACAGAAACTTACTTTGCTGTTGATAGGTAAAAAAACAATTTCAAATCAAAAGGTACTCTGTCCTCCAGAAGTCTAAACAGCCGGACTAAAAGTGCAAGAACTGAACTTTTCCTAGCAGAACTAAAATCCATTCCAAACAAATGAAATTATATTTGACTGTAACTCTTCCTACATGGTAGTGTTCCTGTATTATTGGCATTATCCAATGCTAATAAAGTCCTCCTTTCTCCAGGGAAAATGAAAGTATTTCACAAAAAGCAAATCATACAATTACCAGAAATACTCTGCCATCTCTGGCAAGCAACCAGATTAACAGGGAAGGGTCCCATCAGGGACACAGGGTGCTAGAAAAACATAGGTATACAGTGTTGTCATTGGTAGCATAGCTGCCACCAAAAGGTCAACAGAAACATCTGTTAGCCTATTTAAAGTATGCTAAACAAACCACAAATTAAATTTTAGTGGGAGAAGCTGTTTTATCCAAGGCACTGGGAGGGAAGGGGGAAAAAAAGTTCCAACACCAAAAGAAAGCAACACTGACAAACACTCAGGCTTTCAGGTTAGACAAGGCCACAACATTTAACACCTTTTAATTTTATGCTTTTACTGTTTTTAGACAATTACATTAAATTTCCTTAAAAATAACTGTTACAGGAACCAATATGATTAAGAACATCACCTAAGTTACCTGCAAGTGGCCACAGGTTTGGGAAGTACTACTCCAGCAGTGTAAACAGCCTGAAAAATTCCCTCCAAGTTTACTCTTCTGGTTATTTCCCGAATCAGTACAGGCGCCACCCGTTTAGATCTCAGTTTCTTATGGACACATAGAAAATTGATTTCTACCATTTTCTTCACACTAAAAAGACATTAAGTAGTGGAAAAATTAGAGAGTTACACACTGCATTTTTATAATTACAGTTTTCCATACTGTGACAGAAGATATTGAGGTAAAATAAACTTGCCTGTGGCAAAGTACATCTGCAGTGAACACCAATCTATGACACTGTTACTGAAATGACAAACTGTGCAATATGCAAGCTATCTCTAAGGGGCTTGCAATAGTCCTTTACCAGAGCTCTATCAAGACTTAACTTACTGTTTTACTTCAAGATGCAGTACAGCATCTAAGCAATGTTATGTGGTGTCACAATGCTTCATGTTTGTCAGTATATGAAGACTTGGCCAAGAAGTCCAACTAATCAACTAGAAATGCTTTTCAGCAGGGTCAGAAAATGTATGGCATTATCTGTATCATCCAGCACTAAGAAAATTCCTTAAATAAATATTGATGTTCTTCACCAATGTTCTCTCTTTTTAAGTTCTCTCTAGCAATGGATACCAGTTTAAGGTTTGTTTTGTGGCATTATTCTTTTACAAACACAAAAGTACTGGAGCATTTTACCTGTCATAAATACGAATATTTGCAGGGATGGCACTTATGAATCCTACCAGTTTTTTGTTTGAAGACACTCTAACCCCACAGTGCCACTGCGGTAACCAGCCCGGAGGACGTAAGGCCCTAGAATTGATGACAGAAATAATTACAAATTACTGCCTAAGAAGATGTAATAAAAACACTCTTCATTAAACTTCAGCCAGAACAGAATGTGGAACTTGCTACTCACCACAGAAGAAATTCAGGTGAATAATCAAACCTAAACATATTATCATCATCTTCTACGTAATTCTCATTTAATAGTGTGTATAACTCCTTCAGCTGAAAACACACACAAAAAAAATCCATACACTTATCCACATATCAATCAGAAAAAACTTGAATTATTTTATATACATATAAAAATTGTTCTACTTACAACTTCAGCATTGCTAAGATCCAATGTGTCCCACATAAAACCTTGTGGCAAAGAATATGGCTCTAGGCGGACATTGTCCTTATCTGGTTCAATTGCACCATGTGAAGTTATAACTTCATCTTTTGAGGGAGGATTGAGGGAGGAGGAGGAAAAAAAAACAAAAACAAACTAAAAATCTGTTACATTGCTAGCTTTCCTGAAAATTCTGTAAACTGCAGTTAATATGCATCATGTATTTCCTCATAATTATGTGAATGGAACAAGAAGCTTTTAAAAATCCTGAAGAAAACAGTATTCTTAGTTTACATTACTTCTCATTCTGATGGACCACATTCAGACTAATAACTGTCTCATCATGGTATTTATAGATATGCACAGAACCACTCTATCTCAACTGATACCCTGCATTTCATAACACAAGAGACAACAACTTATCAGCACATGCACAGCATTTAGCCAGCCATAGAGAGCCACAACCTCTTCATGAGAACATGTATTCACTGCTAACAAGCTATGGCTTAGATCCTGCTCATCACCGATGAACAGACCTGAACTCAACAGGACTGATTACTCAGGAGCAGTGACATAGCAAAGCCAGGGCATTTAAGAGGTACTAGTGGTATGTGAAATGTGTTCCTAAAATCCTACTTGAAGGTATTGCTTTCTTCTCCTCCCTAACTTTACAGCTACTTCTAAACTGCAGCTGTTCCTCTTCTAAGGAGCAGCACCTACTAAATATAGCATCATTTAGACTGGAAAAGACCTTTAAGATCAGTCTGATCACTAACCTTACACTGCCAAGCCCACTACTAAATCATGCTCCTAGGCACCTTATCTTTTCAATAACTGCAGGGATGGTGACCCCACTACTTCCCTGGGGAGCCTCTTCCATCCTTCAGTGAACAGATTTTTCCTAACATCCCACCTAAATCTCCCCTGACACAGCTCCCATTGAGGTCATTTCTCCTTGTCCTATCACTTGTTAGCTGTGAGAAGAGGCTGACTCCCACCTGGCCACAACCTCCTTTCAGGAAGTTGTAGAGAGTGGATAAAGTCTCCCCTGAGCCTTCTTTTCTCCAGGCTACACAACCCCAGCTCCCTCAGCCACTTCTCATCAGACTTGTGCTTCAAACCCCTTACCAGGTTTGTTGCTCTTCTCTGAACTCAGTCCAGCACTTCAATGTCTTTCTTGTGGAGTGGTCCTTTAGGTCAGATTACACTGTAAGGGCTTTGGACCTTCTGATTTTCTCCCTGCATAACCCCAGCATCCTTGCTTGCAGTCCTCATGAGTTGCCTGCCTCTCCTTCAATAGCCATAAACTCCCATTTTCTTTCCTGAATCCCTCTGGTAGTGCATCTCCCCATCCATCCTTGGGCCTGCTCTATCATCTGGAGTTCCCAGTAAGCCTTGACCAAACCAGTTGGGCAGTGAAATGTCCCTTGACTGTCACAGGAGCTCCTGTACAAAAGGTGCAAGTGACACCCACTGTATCAGGATCATCCTTTGCCTGAACAAGGTGGGGAACAAGGGATAATCAGTTATTCCCTAATAATCAACTATTCCCTGACAGCCTTGGAACACCAATTACCTGAACTGTAAGGTAGTGAAGCCCAAGTGAAATGGTATCACTGTTAGTGCATGAGATTTTTTGGCTTTTTTTTTTCTTATGGCCATGATGAAAACTTACTGATGACTAAAGCCAACTATCTTGCAAACCTATAAAGAGGGGTCCTAAGTGAGGCCCTTTACAAGTCCCTGGACTGCCGTGGGCTGCACCAGCTGCTCCCTCTGAGAGGGATGTCTCTCAGAGCTTGCAAACCCTCAAATCTATGACACCCTAAAGACTTGCTGTGGACTACGCTGACACCCTATGCTCCTCAAGGCTCAACCCTTGCCTGCTGAGAAATGCAAGGGACTCAGTGAATGTCACTGGGCTCAAGGGCAATTTTTAACAGGCATCTTTGAACACAAGCATGTAAACAACTCTGTGGCTGTGTGCATGTGTGTGAGTTTAGTAGCAATGCTGTTATCTAGAACCTATAATTAAGTCACCCTTATAATTGTAGTAAATCCAATTGAGTCACTTCATAAATCTTGAATAATGATTAAGTACTGCTAAACTCTTTTGTAGCCTTACATTTTTGCACCTGTATCCTTGGCACCCTGACTCTCCTGCGTCCCCACTTTTCATGTAAACAATTCTAAATTGCTGCTAATTCTGTTTTGCTATGTGTGCATATGTATCTATGTATCATCCATGTAGTACGTAACAAAGAGAGCCTTGCAATCAAACTCTCTTAAGCAGCACTTCCACAAACGTACATTAAGGCCTGCTTGTTGCAAAGTTGTATCTTTAGTGGTAATTCTTTATGTGGCCCAAACCAGTCATTCACAACAGTCTGAGCCGAGGTTCTGCCATGCTGGTGTCCGTCCCCACTGGCTCATCCTTCGGCACATGGGGACAGCCTATTCTTGCATCTTAAAGTTTTCTTTCTGAAAGCACTTCCAGTCCTCCTGGACACCTCTGGCCTTCAGGACTGTCTCCCAAGGGACTCTGTCAACCAGTCTCCTAAACAGATCAAAGTCCTCCCTCCAGTTCTGCTGACCCCCTCCTTACTCCTCTGAGAATCAAAAATTCTATCATTTTATGAGGACTGGGCCCAAGATGGCCTCCAACCAGGACATCACTCACAAGTCCTTACTTTTCACAAACAACAGGTCCAGCAGAGCACCTTCCTAGTTGGCTCACTCACCAACTTTGTCAGGAAGTTCTCTTCCACACACTCCTAGACTGTCTGCCCTCAGCTGTTCTGCATTCCAGCAGACACTTGGTATGATGAAATCCTTATGAGAACGACAGCTAGCAATTATAAGACTTCTGCAATATGTTTAAAGAATATTTCATCTGACTCTTTGTCCTGGTTGGGAGATCTAGAACTCACACTCACACTTGCTGGCCTTTCTCGTGATTCTTACCTGTAAACACTCAACTGTATCATCAGCATCATCAAACTAGACAGTCAAATGTTCCTTTAAGTATGAATTTTTCCCTATCATGCACAATCCTGACTGATAGTTATGGCCTGCCATCCAGTTTGAAAGGTCATAATTATTAGCATCTTTAAGCAAACACTGAAAAGTACCAATAACCAAATACTACTGCCACTACATGGCAGGTTTGGCACAACTAAAGGACCTATTGCTAGTAAGTTTAAATTGAAGGCCAGCAGACTCTGAAGTAAACTTAATGCAAAGATCCCTACAACATTTTCTTGAATCAACAGATTATTTTATCCACCTAAACACATAAAGTATATCAACTAGTGATGACTTCCGAATCTGTTCAGCTTATCAGATAGAGAAAAGATTAAAAAAATCTCTGGGGTTAGGAAGAAATTCATAGACACTGTTGGACAAAACCTCACTGACCAAATTCAACAAAATATATTTCTACTGAACAACACTAACAAATCATTTTCTGAGCCACTGCATGGGCCTTTTTGGACCGTCAAGTGACAGACTCTCCTCTCTAAGTGCTGCAAGATACATGGATTAGCCTGAACTGAATTCCTGACACTACTGCACAGACACCTGAACTAGCTCTGGAAAAGCTTTGATTATGGCCAGAGCATTTTTTGATTTACATTGCAACTTATTTTGGGTTGAAGTCTTTCTCCCCTTAGGCTGGATTGCTGGTGATGATTACTACCATTACTTTATGCAGGTATTTGGATAGAGTTTGTACTGAGAAAAGCCATGGCAGGTCAATTCAATTTAATCCAGAGGAAAATATTGTATCTAGGGACTCTGCTCTGGACTTCTCCATGCAAGGAAACTCAGGAAGAAATGAGATTGCTGAGGATTAAGCTATAGTCACGGATTAATGTGAAATGCTGCCTGTGGAGAGAGAGTGAGCAGAGTGCTCCTGTGCTTCAGACTCTACCTTATTTCTGCTTATTCTATGCCACTCTCCAGTGCAATGGAGAGAAACCTGAAGAACAGAACAGCACCAGCTACTGTACTGAGAATGTTTTCACTTGTGGGGCCCCCAAGGTATGTTCACACAGAAAAGCTAGAACTGCTTAACCTAAAGATAATGAAAGCAGAAAAAGAAGGTTCAGAAAGCAGTGCAGAAAACACAAGACAGTAAGCAACTACTTTCCCCAACAATGAGAAGATTCACCAACTGTGTTACCAGGGATCAGATCAGTATAAAATTTTGTAACTTGTCAAAGTCATTAAAAATTTAAAGGCAAGGAGAGATCCCCTCATCATCTCACTTGGAATCAAGAACAGAGAACAGAATCTGAGAAAGCATGTTGTCAAGGTAGTGTACATTGTAGAGGAGAACATGAACACACAGCAGAGAAAGAGTCTGTGTATCAGACAAGTGTCATTATCCACTTAAAGCTGTATGAAAACTGCAACCTGTGGCAGGGGAGTCATTATTTCTGTGATGGCAAATCCATCTATTGAAAAAAGACTTTAATGAAATATAAATAAACAAACAAAACAAATACTACTAATAATAAAAAATAAGGTTTACTCTTTGTCACTGCTTAAGAGTTCTTACTTCCCCTAAAGTGGAAAAGACTTCTCTATTGTTCAGTATTTCAGACCTAAAATATACAAAAGAATGCTATTCCAATAGCATTTCCTATTTTTACAGAGGACATCAGAATGATACTTATTAACACTGTATCTTGCATATTATCTGTGGGGAAGACAAGAATTTCCCTGGAAAACATCAAGAATTCCACATAAACTACACAAAAGACTAAGGATCCCTACCACAATCCAACTTTATAACCATTTTAGAGAACATGCCACAGAGCTGGCACAACATTTCTATAGTGATCATAAGACAGATCTCTCACACAGATCCAGTCAAACTTACTAAGTTTAGGTACAGGTTGTGTATCCCAAAACTGGTATTTACGTTTGGTAGCCTCATCAATATTCTTTGCTGGGCCTTGGCATGCAGAGAGCAGCTCCATTGCTCTCTGGATGTCTTGAAGCTTCTGCATTGGAATGGCTGGATTCTGCACACACAGACAAACAGAAAAGGAAGCTTATTGAGTACATTTACTTTGCAAATAGTTATACAAACATGTTAATTTCTTTTACTGCTACCTATTCTTACAGGTACTCTTTACATCATGGTACAGAGTTTGTAGACAGGAGGGTGGAAAACTGTTAGGTGGGCAACAGGTAAGCAACTTCACAAAATAGTTGTCAGTAGCACATGCATTTAACAACGAAAGATCAACATTTTTAACACAAATACAGCAGCATTAAGGCAGGATACTGTATTGCAATAATAAATGCTTCTTATATTTCCTCTTCTCCTGGTAAAACACAGTAAAATACCAAAAAAAGGTATTTAACAATAGAAGTACCATTGGTACACATGGAGTTGTTTGAAGTTGTACTTCACACATACAATATAAAATAATATTTATATCCTCTCTGGTTCAGTAGTACCTGAAGGTATGCTGATGTACTACAAATATCTGCTTTTTCACCTTAGTTATATTGCCTTAGTTATATTGTATTTGCTTACAATTATTAGAACAGTTAATACCTTTCTGCATCATACATGTAGGAGTTAACCAGCTTGCTGCTGATGTCAACTGTGCCAACACTGATAACTAAAGACAATTTTAACTGAAGCAAACATAAAATAAACTCACGTTCCACTTAAAAGTTGAAAAATCTTTATAGAAAAGTTATTTTAAAAACATAAACCTAAGCATTTCTAAATTGAGCTGTTAAACCCTCACTTTTGATCACTCTGAGTAAATGTAACAGGAATGAGAATTTTTCCTGCAAAGGACAGTACAGAGGAATAATGGTAACAGGCCTCTAAATCTAAATGGATTTTTCCCTCTCTCTTTTTAAATCTGTTTGTTTTGTTTTATTATCTTCCTAGTGGTAAGTCCTGTTCTAAGGCATACCAACAACATGCTTGTGCTCAGGTTTCCGTAGACCGCAGTGCAATACTGCATCTGAAAGAATAGTCTCAAATGTACTGGAAAATTTTAAGAACTTCTGCACAGAGATTTCAAGCCAGACTGCTTTTTTGGGTTTTTTTACTGAATAGCAATGGACTACTATTTCCGTATTTCACTTTCTTTCTAGGATTCATGTGTTGAAAAACCACCATAAAGTAAGTGTAATAATGATGGTAAAGCTTAATTTGGTTGATCAGTCTCTGGTATCCTCAATCACAAAAGGAGCAAAACTTTGTGCCTGGAACTCAAGCAGCCCATCATTTACTATTAATAATAGACACTTTTATTATCTAAATTAATGAAACAAAATGCCTAATGTTTAAATATTGCAAATTTCACCTATAAGTGTGCCTTGAACACCTGTCAACTGAGCAACTGTGAATTAACATGCTTACACACTTCAGAGCAACACTGTTCCAGCCTAAAAAGCCTACCTTATTTCTAGATCAGGACAACAGAACCATAAACTACTGCCACTAGATAAATTCTGAAATCTCGTTAGTACATCATGAAATCATGCATAAATGCTGTCATGCTGCAATTTATTCTGTATATTTATTTAAAGTCTATAATATGTCTTCTACTTTACAAAAGCAGAAAATCTAAAAAAAAAAGGTTCCTAAGAAAGATCTTACTAGCATAATAGTAAGTAATGTTTAGGTACTAAATAGATCTTGGCTAGAGAGATCAGGAAGAATCCCCTTTTATTTCAAAACATTCAGAGACTGGCCTGACCAAGAAGTTTACTTTCAACAGCTTCTGTTTTCCTTTAATAGAAAGCAAGGAAAACCTACACAGACTTTACATGAATTAGAAAAACAAAAAAAAGCTCTTCTGTTTAATTTCAGCTTGGGGCAAGTATCTCTTCCCAGCATAGGATGACCATGCTGTGCAATGGTATGAAATGTTGTTTTTGTCTCAGTTTTGTTGGCCTCAGGCCTTTGAGATCCCTGTAGCAGTCTGAGACAAAGGCAGGGACTGTTGAGCAAACTAATCATGGATAGATCCCTGAAAACAGACCAAATGCATGTAAGGAAGCTAAGGGAGCTGGCTGATGTTAGTACAATTAACATCTATTAAGTTCAAAATAGCAATTGGTGGAAGTTTCCTATAAACGGATATAAGGAAATGTCACACCTGTTTTCAAGAATGCAAGGAGGGGGAGTTGGGTCAATACTGTTTAATGATTTGGATTTGACAAAGAGCACTTTCTCTGCATGGGCACAGATGACACCTAAAAGAACTTTTAGAATTATTGATATGCTGAACCACAGAGCAGCTATCTGAAGCTACTCTGACGAGCTGGAAACAGAAACTTAATCAAGTTTGACAAAAGCAATGCAAAGTCCTCCATCTGGGATAGAAAAAGCCCATGCAAAGGCAGAGGCCAGCATGGACTGGCTAGGAAGCAGCTTGCAGAAAAGAACTTGGAGGTCCAGGCAGGCAGAGGGCTGGACATGAGCAGCAGATTGCTGGCCAGCAAAAGACAGCTGCATACTAGGCAGTACCAGTAAGACTGGCAAAGAAGACCTCCCCTTTATCTGGCACTCCTGAGGTCACACCTTACAGTTTGGGGTTCACCATTACAAGGAGAACATAGAAAGACTGCTGTGAGTTCTCTGGAGGGCACCAAGACAAATGAGGGGCTGAAGCATATCACACACAAGGAGAAGACAGCAAGAGACCTTGGTTTGTTCAGCCTTAAGAAGAGAAGGTTGAGGGAGTAGGAGAAACCTTGTTATCCTCCTAATGGGAAGGTATAAATGAGCCAAATCTTTTCAGAGGAACACAGTGATAGGACAAGAAACAAAGGACACAAGCTGCAAACCAGCAAAATCCATTTAATTACAAGGAATTACTACTTTTTAAACCAAAAACTGTAGTCAAACACTGTAATAAGTTACCCACAAAGATCATGGAGTCTCCATCCTTGGAGACCAACCAACCTGATCTAGGCCTGAGCAACCTGATCTAGCTGGACCTGCTCTAATCAACAGATTGGTCAAAAGCCCTTCAGATGTACCTTCCAATCTATTATTCTGTGACTAGGTTGTGTAGGCCACTAGTGACTACAATAATAATTGCAGTTCTGGCAAGCTTTCTTTGTGCCAGTGTGGACAGCCTACATCACTGGAACTTGTAATAGTTAGAGATGGAAGTCTTGTGAGATGGGCAGTCCTCAAGATCACTGTAAGCATACAATACTAACAATCACTTACTTGCTATGATTACACTCACATCAGTGTTCAAAAGGTCTACTGTCACTACTATCACATATAAGGAAAGCAGAAGCCAAGGAGACTCATTGTTCTGCTTTACTCATCTCCAGACTGACACATCTCTTTACAAACTCACGTGACCTCAAAATCCTTTTTCAAAATCATTTTCAATGAGTTCAGGAGCCCCACTGAGTTCTGCCTGATGATCTTGCATATATTCTGTAAGAGACAATTTCTCCTCTAAAATATACTCTTTTCAACCAAGAACAAGCCAAAACCCATTTTCTATAATAAATTCCATATAGCACAAGAATACAAAATCTAAGTATTACTTGAGTAGCAGACAAAATAAAGATACTTTTCCACACTGATCCAGATCAGCAGTCTGAGATGCTTTCAAAAAATCTAAAGCAACTAGTAGTCTAAAACAGACCTGCAACACAGCAAAGAAGGCAAAATAATCCCCCAGGCAATGTTGATGCATTTGTGACTAGAGAAAAGTGAAAGCCATAAAAGCACTATTTTCTTCATGAGCCTGTATCTCCATGTTTGAGATTACCACATTTTATGTACAAGCTACTCGCTTGCCCTGAAGACAGACTGGTTAGTATAACAGGCCCAAATTCCCTCCTGCTGGTGCTGCTGCTGACAGAGCTTCATGCTGCACAAGTGACCAAAACTGCACTAAGCCAAGTTAGATGGTGGCTAAAAACTAAAGGCAATTCACCAAATATAGAATCCATTTAAAAGCACTACCATTTCAGATTATGATTCTGTGCACTGAGGCTGTCACTAGCCCAAGTTCTAACTGCTCAAAGAGAAAGACAGAACTCCTCCCCTGCCTGTCTCACAGTACACCACCACGGTGGTGACGACACCTCTGAAAACACCAGGTCTTGGCTTGCTTCTCTCTGTTCAGGACAGGAACCATTTGCTTAATTTTCACACACTAAGGCAGCAGAAGTACCAACTCACTTTTACAACGAGCGACACACAAATCAAAATTAAATTAGAAAGCAAGCACAAATTAAAACAGAACCAGGCTCTCACTTTTGAAGGTTGTTGAATTTTAATCTCCTGGGAATCAGATGCAGAATCTGATTTGGTGCCTCCAGAATTTGGTTTCTCCTTTTTTCTCTTCTGCTTCTTTTTCTTCTTCTTCGCTCCCAAATCCCCTCCAGGACTTCTGCCAGAGATTCAAAGAATGTGCAATGAGAAAAATCAATAGCACCGAGCCCCAAATTTCAAAAAAGTTAAATATGGAAAACACAGCATTTTGACATGAAAAATCTAACAGCAGTTTGAATGTAAAGAAAACGCAAATGAAAGAAAGGAAGGGGGAGGGGGATTGAGAGCATTGCTGAAAAACTTACTGCAAGTGCTGTCTCATTTATTTTATACTCTGACACCAACATAACCAGGCATTTTAACATATTCATGTCAAATTGTGTCACTACACAGAAACCAGTGCTCTTCTCCAGTCTATTACCCAGCACAAACACAAAATGACCAAATTCAACATTTTAGAGGAACACAAGAAAAGTATGGGAACTGAGGAAAGTAACCTTCCCGGAAACTCAGTAACTATTAGTGACCCAAACCTCTTTCCCCTTCATGCTCAACCGTGAGACACACTTGAATTTGAAAAGAATCCAGATGAAACATTCTGTTTTCAGGAAATTTTGTTCCTAACTTAAGCCACAATGAAAATCTTGCTCACATCCCAGTAAGAGACAACATAAAACTAACCAAATATTTGTGCTTTAAAACAATAAGCACAATGAAGTCAACTTTAATTAAAAAGCCCCAGCAACAAAGTAAAAATTATACTTAAGGATTCTGATGTATTTTGACTATTGATATAATAAATTATTCTCAATATTACTTGCTGTTTAACAAATAATCAAGATACAGAATCAAGATTAGATCAGAATTTGCAAAGTGTGGGACGTGTTGGCAACTCCCAGACAGAACAAAAATATGGAGGCAATGAGTCAGTTAACATTAAATTGTCTTCAAGAGGCTCATCTCTCAGCAAAATCATATGCACATAATGGAACTGAAGACAGATATCAGAGTTTGAAGAGCTTGGGTGTTTTTCACTGGAAAACAGTCAATGCGACAAACAATTGTTTCTTTTAATCCTGGTGGGGGGAAACCCCAGGTATCATACAGACAAACAAAAAGAAAACTCAGAAGAACATAACTAAAGTTATTACAATCAACGTATTTGCAAGGGACATATTACTTGCTGTAACATGCTCAAGAGCAAGATTATGATGACCAGTCAGCATCTACATCTTGTCTCAGCTGATATTGTCAACAAAACACCCTCCCCCTCCAGCTGGGAGGCCCAAAGCCTACAATTAACCCAACAGTGCAACTAAGCAAAGACTGATTTTTGTGAGATCATTACTGTACTTTAGAATAGTCTGTAGTGAAAGATCAGTCTCAAGAAGTACTTAACATTGAAGGTTACACTGGTTTATGCTCCCAGAAAGAAAGTGTAAATGCTGCAGCCCCAGAACAGGACCAAGTTGCTACTCAATGGACAATAGTAGAGCAAACCAACAGACTGGAGAGATAAGAGAGTTTGAAGCATTTACTAGAAGGCTGCAGAAACAAAAGATGGACTTGTGTAAGTGACACAGGGCTTATATTGCAGAATAAAAGATTATGCACCTACATGATCCACAACGAATCACAATTTCAGTGAATCACAGCACTTAGGTTGGAAAACACCTTTAAGATCACTGAGCCCAGCATTAACCCACGTGCACTACCAAACTATATCCATCAGTGCCACGTCTATACGTTTTCAATACCCTCAAGCCACTTCCCTGGGAACCCTTTACTCAACAACCCCTTCTGTGACGAGATTTTTCATCACATCCCATTTAAATCTCCCCTGGTGCAGGTTGAGGCCACTTTCTCTTGTCCTGTCATTTGCTACCATTTGAGACCGACCCTCACTTGGCTTAAACCTCCTTTCAGGTACTTGTAGAGAGCAATTAAGATGCCCCCTGAACCTCCTTTTCTCTGGGTCAAACAACCCCTGTTCCCTCAGCTGCTCCTCACAGGACTTGTCACCCTCTCCACCAGCTTTGTCACCCTACTCTGCACATGCTCCTGCACCAGTTCTGAGCCCTGTGAAGGGCTCAAAACTGAACCCAGGGTTCAAGGTGTGGCCTCACCAGTCCAAGTACAAGGGTATGATCACTGTCCTGGTCTTACTGGCCATACTCTCTCTGATACAAGCCAGAATGCCACTGGCTTCCTTGGCCACCTGGGCACAATGTTGACTCATTTAAAATAATAAAACCTAAAACTATCTGAAGGTCTCTATACCAAGCTTTCATTTTGTACAGAATTTAAATGCAGAACAGGCTCAAAAGCCTGGCAAGTGATTACAAATACAAAACAGTAAAATCTCACACAAAACCAGTAAAATCTCACTCATGTGTACAAGACCTAGGACTTCATCACCTTTATCTGGCAAAACTGAGATAAAAATACTAGGGAAACTGATTTCACCTTTGCTGAGATTCATTTAAGGAAGTATTTTTTAATTTTCTGCAACTGTCCACAAACCTGTCTTTCCCTGCAACACCTCACATACAGCAAACAAATGATGCTGCTGTGTCCCTGAGCTGGGTCCCAAGGGCTTGTGTGCTGAACATCAGGCTATTCCGAGTTTCAGCAAACACTGCTCTTGAACAGACACCCCCAGCAGGCTCCGAGCCCTGAGCTGCACCAGTGCAGCTCACTTGTCTTCTTGTCTTTCAGGAGGATCTGGCATCACATACACCACAGGGGAATTTTGCTCACTAGGATTACCTGAGGCTCAATGTTTTATTTAGTTTGGTGAAATAATGAACAATTGAACTAAAAAAAAAAATTGGCAGCTATAGAAAAACCAGCTTTGCCAAGCTTTACTAATGTTATCCCCAGTCAAACCGTACTTTCCCCAGTACAATCGTAGTTTGTATTTTGACCAATTCAAGATCTTTTTCATATAGAAAAGTATATTCTTCAGCTGGGAAAGAAGGAAGACACAAGCAAATTGCTATAAAATATACGTAGCATTTAAAACTACACTACTTGGTTTTTAATTTTTTTTTAATCTTCCAAAATCCCAGTCCTTGGTTTATGACCTTCAGGTTTAAATATTTCGCACTGTCTGTTGCAAAATAAATACCAGTATCTTTGTCTGAAAGGTTATCCAGGGATCATTCCAAGCAGTTATTTATGCACTGTCTCCTGCTTGGGTCAGTTTATTTTTTACTGTTATAGTCCACACAATGTAAAAAGAGGATTTAAATAGAGTTCTACTCATCCTACTATTCAGGCACGCCTGCAACTCAGATATTTGGCAGCAGGCAGCACACAGAAACTTCTATGCAGTAAACAGGTTTGTCCAACACAAGTTACAACCAGAGATATCAAGCAAATCAGGGCAGAAGCAAAACCAAAACATCTCCGGATTTTTTGTCCTTCTCCTGCTCTGTCTCAAAAGGAACTGAAAGGTTCTAAAATTGAGAGTGAGAATGGCTGGGAAGGGAGAAACTTGGTTGCTCAACTTTTAGTAATTCCGCTGGACTTGACAGCACAAAGGATATGCAAAGCTAACCAGATTGAAACCAAAAGCTCCTATTAAAAGCTTTTCTCAGACATTCTTGTGTGCTAAGATCTGAACTCCCCTCTGTCTAGTCAGATACACCTATATGATGACATGTTGAATTATATCTCACACTTAGAAGCTAAGAGGAAAAAAAGTTTCCATTTTTATGAAAGCTATCTCCAAACTACCTGTGAAGTGACACAACTCCGAGTGCACATCCCATGTGGGATGCAGAAAAACAATACAGAACTCAGAGTGCTGCCATGTCAGTTGTCAGGTCAGGAAACACGACCTTTCATGCATCACATCAACACATCTGCCCCAGTCCAGCCCGCCACACAGACCACAACAGATTACACAAAGAAAATCATTCAGTGTCAGACTTCAGGAAGATTTTGACTGTGTCAGTCTAGTGGAGACAAACTTATATCAGGAGAACTTCATTGACAGGAGGGTAAGTCTATACAGTGAGGTTCAGCTATATCCAAGAGCAGGCACAGTCTATATTTTTAACTGCACCCACAATAATTTTGTCAGGCTGATGAATAAGAAAAAGGTGAGTCCAGTAAAAAAATGACATGCAAATCAAAATTCAGTTGAGGCAGAAGAATGGTCAAAAGATGTTATTCTGCCCCAAAATGACTTAACCTTGCCCCAGAAACAGGCTGTGGATAGGACTCTGAGACAGTCACTTAGGCCTACAGCTTTATGATTTTGTCTGCAAGTCACAAATGCAAGCCCATGATCCCACCCACATACCTTTCCACTTATGTACACACATCTGGTGTTTTGCATAGACGTGGGAAAAAATACTTTTGCTTCACTCTGCATATGGTGGTGTTTTGGTAAGATTGGGGTTTTTTTTAACTGAAAAATGGGAATACTTACTGCATTTGGTGAGAAGTGTGGCAAAGGTGGAGAAACTTATTTATGAGGCTCAGAGCAAATCCATGAAAAGCCAAGATGGAAAAATCAGGAGGAACATGACAATTACCCTCTTCAGGTGGTCAAACTGTTCTGGTTCCCTTGGTCTGAGATTGTCTCTCTCACTGACTAATTGTCACTATTATTTTAATTTTCTTTTTGAACGCTAAATTCTGCTTTATCAGAAACAGCCTTTTGTCATACCAGTAGCGGTTTTAAGTTACATGGAATGGTAATTTTAAGTTAGCAATATCTCAAATTTAAAACCAAACATGTACTTCTGATGTTTATTTTTAAACCGCAAAGGCCTGTGTGGGGTTCTTGCCTTCACAGTACTTCTCTCTCTGTGAGTAAGTGATGTTGCAAAGCTGCATTTCTGAAGATGTTACACAGATCTTTTTGATCACAAAAATCAGGTCTCATGTACACGGGCAAGACATCAAAATTTTTTAAAGCAGTATTATTTATACTAGGGCTGTCCTTGGTTCATAAAGAAAATGGAGGTTTAGGTGCAAAGGGCTTTCTCATTGCTGCGAAAAACTACCACCACTCCAAGACAATATAGAAAGGTCTTGAGCAGAAGAGTCTATGCCCTTCAAATTCCACTTACTAACAAACTGCCATTATAAAGAATCCCTCTGCATGAAGATTTCATTTGTATACATTTCAATACTTGAGAATGCAAGGTTTTTAGCATGAAAACACAGCAGCAAAACTTAAACCCTAACCCAAGATCCCTCAGATCTGCGTGTTTCCTCTGCCTCACCCTTCAAGTCTATAATCTGTACTCCGGGATGTAAAACTCGCCTGCTAAACCAAGCACTACCACTACCTTAAAAATATTTGCTTCTTTTTTAAATCAAGAAGTAGTATTTGTTATAAAGTTGGCCTTTTTAAACAATAATCACAGGAGTCTACTACTAAAACATTTAAAGCAAATATTTGTGAGGACTGGGGTAGTTGTTTAAAGGTACCTTTTTTTCAGCTCTTTACTAAATGTTTTTTGCCCAAGGCCCTTCTGGCAATGAGCATAAGGAGCTATTTAGAATGTGAGAGACCTTAAAAGGTTTGGCTTAGCAGGGTGGATCCAGGTGCAACAAATACATTTTTTTCTACATACACACTAACAAAGATATTTTGTAAACTACACTACACTACAATACAGAACAAATACAGCATAATGCGTCTAGCAGGAGCAAACTACAGAACAGGAAAACAGCAATGAGTCACACAACATACATAATCCTGCATCTAAAAAATAGGAGCAGAATCAGAGGACAAAGACACTAGCACAGTTGAGAGCTATGAAGTGGTTATTTTCTGCTGCACTCATTCAGTGCTCAAGCACAAAACCCCTGCAAATTTAAAAAACAAACAAACAAACAAGTCATATATATGTAAAAATCATGTTTTCTGGGGGCAATATTCTAAGGACCTGTTGTCAAATGTCAAGAAACATAATGAAAATAATTTATATGACAGTCCAATAGAGACTGACACACAATATTCTGTCTCCTTCTAAAAAGTGCAGGTTAAAATACTGATCAGCAGCAATACAGACCATGCAGAATTTAGCAAATCAGTTGACACAGTCACAGAATCAAGTAATTGGACTGCTCATAAATTGCTTAAGTATATAAAACCTAATCTAAAAGACTGAACAAACTTTGAAGTTATCTCAAGAATTAATACACAATGACAGGAAGAAAACGGAATAATTAATTAGGCCCCTATTACTATGGGTTAATCTCTCAGATCAAGGGTTGATCTTGCATGCTCTGCTGTGAGATTTTTCCTTTCATTTACTGGAATTCATTTCAGTATTTCAGCCTGCAGACAAAGAGTAGCAAACAAGATTTTTCAAAGATTACAGGAAAATAAAGTAATTCAAGAGTTAACATGATTAGTATCATGCAGCAGATACTAATACTTAAGAGGCTTTTCTACTGGATTGATCTACCACTAAGTTAACTAAACTTCATATTACTTGAAAACATTCACTTTCTTATTCACAGATGCACAAAACAGCTTTTTTTAAAATCCTCATTAAAATATCTCAAAAAAATATCTGAGATATTGAACAAAACCAAGTTTTGGGTAGAAGACCATACAGGCTACAGCTGCTGTCTTTTATAAAGGCATGAGACCCGTGCTGGAGCAGAGCAGCAAGCTGTGATTCCGAACACCCCGAAGTGCAATTCTTTGTTCCCTGGCTGTTCCTTACACACCGCCCTCGCTGTCACAGCAGCCCAAGCACAGCCACACGCAGAGCGACGCTGCAGAGGGCAGCTACAGCCCGGGCATGCCCACAAACAAACACGAGAGGAAACTCAAGTAGGAGTTCAGTCCCAATCCAAATGAATTCTGGACAGGCATTACCTGGCTATCAAACAATCCCAACTAGGATGCCAGGTGGGTGGGTTCCTATGAAAAACAATAAATAACAACTCTCTACTCTTAGGACTTTACTTTTGTGTATTTGGGAGTCACCAAATGTGACATATTTACTGAAATGAATGTAACAAAATCCACAAGATAACAAAACACTATTTTATCCCTTTCAGTATCCCAGATTTATATTACTGTAATTATCTCATGCAACTATTTTAATGTGCATGCCATTAACTCAATGACAGAGCAGCAAGCATCAAAGTTTTTCCTCTTCCTGCCTTCTAGACAAGTCAGCCCTCCAAAGTCTCTTAGATTTCTCTTGCCACATTTAAGATTGTAGACAACCAAATCCTAGGGGCAGGAGACAACAGAGTACATCCTCAAACATCAATCACCTACAGAGAGGCTCTCAAGCAGATCAATCACAAATTCACGAGGAAGATACTTGTATAGCACTGTATAGATTAACCTAGTTCTATTTTAGGTTACTCCAGCCACTCCTAGCTGCGACAACAAAGCGCCTTCTCTGCAATCACGTTTCTAACCCCTCAAAAAAGAAAAAGTTGAATGAAGCCGACTTTTGAAACATATTCTTCCCACTCCCCTGACCCAAAAGCCTGCAGAGCAAGCCAGAACCTTGGCACCACGTGCCCGGACGGAGCCACACTGCAGCCAGCCCAGCACTGGTGGGGTGGCAGGGGCCGCAGCTATGCCGGCTGCCTCTCCCATCAGCTCCCCAGGCAACTGGAAACACCGCCTGATCCTCAGCGTGGGAAGATCTGAGACGCGAGATTAGCGGAGAAGGAACTACAACCAGACAACAGCGTCCGCCCGGGCTACTGCCGTGCTAAACGCGCTCTGCTCTCCACAGCGTGCGGATCTGGACGCAACATCTCCTGGAGGACAATGGGTGACGGTGAGGAGGAGCGCCTGCAGGACAGGCTGCCACAGGCGATGCCCGGACCGCGGCCGGGGGAGCGGGCGGCGCGTGTGGGGGAGCGCGGGGCGGCCCGCGGAGCCGCTCGGCTGGAACCACCCGGAGCCACCGGGGAACACGGGGGCATCTC
>VXBR01007015.1:8674-52739 GCA_013400215.1 Cisticola juncidis
TTTTTTTGCTATTTGTACTTGCTGAATTGGTTAAAAAAGAATGATCAGCAAACATAATGAACAAATTGCACTTTCCTCAACTGAACTGTATGAAAGACCCCAGAGACAATCCAAACAAGGCTGACATGGTCCCTCAGGAACCTAGAAATTCCATTGGCCTTTTTAAGACTGTCTTCTCTAGGGAACAAATCCCTGCAGCTGCTTTTAAAAGTTGAGGGTTAAAAGCATTTTTGTTGCTGAGAATGCACATTGGAGCATATGTAATGCTTTAATGTGCATTTTAGAGTGAAAATACAATACAACTTTTCAGAACCCTTGAAAAGAATCACAGATTTGCTTCTGTGGTTGAATGAATTCAGAAAGGTACTTTCAGGCAGAGCTGACTGACACTCTGAATATCCTTTCTAGAAGAAATTTTGATATTTCAAGAAAGTTTTTATTTTGAATGAAAGTGAATTTAAGAACTTCTTCCATTTCCCTTCACTGGAAAAATAACTGTGAAACAAAGGAAATACTTTGTTTTGGTTATGAGGGTTATGTATGTTGGTTTTTTTAATAAATTTGTCAATTTCTACACTTAAAAGACTATTCTTTGGATTGCTAGCTATTAAAAGAAACCAATTTCTCAGAATCCAAAGTAATCAATTGTCACTGAGAAAATACTCTTAAAATGAAGGCCTATAAATGGATCATAAACTTTAGATTTTGCATAGTGTTACTGTGAAGGAGAAAACAAAGTCATATTATCAGCACATTTCTTGATTTTAAGTCTTTTTCAAAAAGGACAATGGAGTTCTGGGACCCGATGTGGAATAGCTAAGCTATCTCTCTCCTCAGTGGTGCAGTTCCTCACTTTACAATTGATCTTGCCTCACTGAATGCTTAAAGGCAAGTTTTGATTTCATTTCACAGGGAAGACTTTAGTAGAATGTGCTGCTGGAAGCTCTAGGACTGATTTTTATCACCTACTCTGAAATTCATGAATATCCTATACCAACCAACTTGCCTCCCTCAACCAGTCCTTCAGCAGTCCACTCTCTGTCTGGTAGAGCTTGCACATATACAACTCTTTTAAACTTTGATATTTTGCTGTAGGTAACAAGGAGACCTTCTCCCTGCAAAGGGGAGCTTTTTTTTTCTGCTTACTCCAAAATACTCCTGCAAAATATTCCAGAACGCTAAAGGCCTTAAATGGAGAGATGGGAAGGGTGGTGCCAGAGTCTCAGGGTGTTTGGGCCACTAGGGTAGGAGTTAATAGATAAAAGACTGCAAATACCATGATATCAGAAGGGAAATAGTACAGAATTATATATTATTATGTCACACTTAAAACTGTGATGCTACCATGGGGCAGACACATTGCCTGTGACTATTTAGGATCAATGAAGATATTTCCCATTCCTTCCTGTACCATGGCTTATCTTCAACAAGTGAGAGATACTTGAGATGAACAGGGCTCAGGAGCAACTGGATCACAAAATGACTCCTCTGTGAAACTGGAGCTGCACTTGGAAAATGCCAGACATCCTATTTCCTGGTGTGTACTGTAATGAGTGAGCAATGGTGAAAAATAGGGCTTGTTTGTTCTCCTTTACTTGATGTGTATCCTAAAAAAGATACCAATAACTCCGCTGTGTGTCCTCAGCTAAGTGCCCATTCAGACATTTGAACCTTATTTGTCTTTTTTGCTTTCTCTAGACAGCATCTCACTAGTCTTAGGTGTCCTTGTTTCAGCTGGAACAGAGTTAATTTTCTTCACAGTAGCTGGTACAGTGCTCTGTGGTTTGGATTTACTAGGAGAATAATGTCCATAACATGCTGATGTTTTAATTGTTGCTAAGTAACTTGCCCTAGATCAAGGACTTCTTGTGTCTCATGTTCTGCTGGTGAGCAAGTGCACAAGAATATGGGAGGTAGCATGGCTCGGATAGCTGACCCAAACTGGCCAAAGGGATATTCCATACCAAAGAATGTCAGGCCCAGTACAGAAACTGCTGAGAGCCACCAGTCACTGCTTAGGGACAGGCAGGGCTTCAGTCAGTGGGTTGTGAGCACCTGGGTTGTGTATCCCGTGCCCTTTCTGGGTTTTATTTCTCAGTCTCTTTTCATTACATTATTATTATTATTATTATTATTATTATTATTATTATTATATTATATTTCATCTATTAAGCTGTTGTTGTCCCAAAACATGGGTTTTAGCTTTTCTTTTTATTTTCCTTTCTGTCCCATGGAGGGTTGGAAGGGTGGAATGTAAGCAAGTGTCTGCATGGTACTTTGTTGTGGTTGTGAGTGAGGTTAAACCACAACAATGGGAAGGTGATGAATTATCCCAAAGAGATGCTTACACCTTTTTTGCGAGGTTACCAGGACACCTTCATTTTGGTTCTCTTATATAGCCCTCTTGACTAGTACCTGTCTTTGCACAGTGTATTTTTTTTGCACAGATGATCTGAAACACTTGGCCTATTTTGTATTGCTACCACAGCTGGCCTAAACATAGACCAACAACCTGAAATCCCCCACTCAGTTCTGTAAAGTAGTAGTATTCTAAGAAAAACTTTAAATAATCTATTTTGTAGCTTTGAATTCTCTTCTAGCAGAAAATAGGGAATATGACCATTATAGGTCTATTTTTGAAGCTGTAATCACAGTTAATGGTGCAAATCATAACTCATTTCCAATAAATGGTGGATGTAAAACCAGCAGGTGTAATGTATCACTACTTAGAGACTGAAAATACTGAGTACAGTGATCTATTCACTTGGCCATATTCTTTGTATTGTAGGAATATAAAATCTTAAATATATTTCAGATGGGACTTTGATGGTCATTGTCCACAATAACCTGCTAAATTTAGCTGTCAAAAAAAAACCCCAAAAAGGCATGAGGTCTAGCCAAATCATTATGCTCCCTCCACAGTCAATGAAAGCCAGACCAGAGAGTCTTCCCTCAGGTCTTTGGAGTGACTGTAGGAAGCCTATACAATGATTGTAGGTATCTGTCTGACTTACACATGTTAAATATTCAGTAAAACCATTTCATCTCTCTGTTGTGATGATACAGAATTGTTTCTTTTTCTATTTCATGTGTATCTTATATACTAAATGTCCTGGGACTCAGAGAAGGATTTCCTTCCATTTAGTAACAAATACTTTGACCCTAAATTGTAATTTACTGTAATATTGTCTCCAGTGTGGGTTCACCTGCTGGCCGCAGAGCCTCACTGAAGCAGGACTTCTGTGGGCTGTCATCCCTGCCTAGACTTTGACTAAGGAAACTAGAATATGCTGTACCTATTCTGAAAAGCAAAGAATTGGGCTGAAAGTAGGTTACCAGTGGAGTTTCTCAAAGCTTGGCTCAGAATTGATGTCATTTAATATATTCATTTACGACCCTGGCACAAGAAGCAAAAATGTTTTAAGGAAATTTGCAGGTGGCATAAAGGAGAGAGGAAATAGAAATACAAAGCACACTTGAATATTGTGTAGAGTTAAGAGACCTTGAGGACCAGGGTAATAGAACTGTAAGAAGATTTAATAGTACAAAACAAAAAGTCACAGAATTCGGCCTGTTCATTTTACCCATCATTACTTGTCTAAAACTTAGAGGCCTACTTTAAGTTGTTCACCTGAACTCCTTTAAATAATCATAGAAAAATGCCTCTACAAGGAGGCTTCTATGCTAAAGTAGTTGTTTACGACAGGAAGATAGTGCTGGCTTTTAGAGATGTCTTTCTCACTACACTGCTTTTGGAGGAAAACTAGATCTCTGCTTAACCTAGATCCCCATGAATCCCAGCTTCAGACTTAATCTGAATGCATGTTAAATGCTTATTGCCCTTCAGCTGGAAGGAGAAAAATCCATTAACAAACAGCTTCAGGGAATGCAAATACGGTCCTTCGATACATCAAGCTTAAAATTTCTGTGAAAGAAAAGGAAATAATGAAAATCCCTATAAAAATTCTTCGCCAAATATCTTCACCTTCACCATTAAAGTTCAAGAAATAAAAATTAATTGTAAAGCTACAAATAGTAATGAGGGAAAATAATTTTACAAGATGAACTTACATGAATATTTTTCATATGGTAGATTGGATACGAGACACACATGAATTTTTTCTGATCTGAACAAATGTATGCACAAAAAGTGCCTCTTCTGTTCGAAATAACATCAGTAACAAGTCAGGTTAAAAACCATAGAAGCTATATTCCTGCTAGACTGTGCCTCACACAAAACATGCCACCAGTTGAGGTGACTGTCTTGTTTCTAAGATAGTCGTGGCTGTAGCCACTGGCAGCATGTAGACAGAAGTCAGCAGTGTCAATTGTCCCCTTCACATGGACTGCATCTCCAAATCAGAACATGCTGGGGTAGATAAGCCTTGTGAAACTATGATTGAACTTGTAAATGATTTAAAAATTTATGAGACTTTTTTTTTCCAAAAATATGCAAAGCTTTTTTTTCCAAAAATATTCCTTCATTTTCATGCCCATTTGTGTATGTATTCCAGCATTTGCAGTAGACTAAAGCTGCTACTACAACTATCAGTCCTTGAGTAGTTCTGTTTAAGCTGATCCAACCTCACAATGTAAAGTCAGCTGGAATGCTGTACTAGTATGGATGTGGACACAAGTCACTGCTTTTCAAGCAGTTAAGTGTTTTGGGTAGCTTGTCTTTTGTAGGTGTTGTTTAAAACATTAGAATTTCCATAATTTTGAAAATCCCCATTTTCCTTCAAAAAATGTTATGTTTGCAGAATTTTCTAGTTATTGCAAAACCTTTCTGATTATTTCTGCCTGTCTAATTCACTGGAATTTTTCATCTTATGATTTCCTTACAGCATTAAAAATAAAAGAAGTGTTACTTTGACTATTTCTTGAGAAGAGAACAATAAAATAGAGAGAATGTAGAAGTACCAAGATAGTGTAAATCACTCCCTTAGCTGAGAATAAAACTAGCTAGGACTTGGAAGACATCTGATTTACACCTGTTAAATATCTGACCCATACTTATTAGCAAATTTCACTACGCTGTAATCTGGAAAAATAAGTGAGAGACAACATTCATCTGGCTGTCAAAGCCGTTTCATTAGAAAAGCTCTTTAACTCAAATTCAAGTAGCTTTGCACATTTCCACTAACTCATGGGTGACATCTGAAACCTAAGGATGATTTGAAAGCTAAAGTATTCCTAAAATAGATTAGATTTATTGCAAAGTTGGAAAATGAACAGTGCTGCCAGCTAAGAGAGGTTTGACTCTTCTTTGCGTCAAGGTGCTACCTTGAACTTGCAGATTGAGAAGAAACAATACTGAGTCTTGTAAATAAACTATTTTGATGAATGCCATGTACTGGAAATGAGCCAGTTGTATTTGCTTTCTTTGTTGTCAGCATCTCAACACTCAGCATGAGTGGCATGGCAAACTGTTGGAGTACTCCATAAAGAGTACTCCTATCACATTATTATTGAAAATAACAGGTCTCAAATGTGTACGGTACACCATTTTTCACCAAAGTACAAATTCTTTAACATTAGAATGAGCATGAACACCCCTCCAGCACTATGAGTATAAAAGACTGGAGATAAAATTGTCTCTATAACTACTAGAAAAAAATTGTCTCTATAACTACTAGAAAAAGTCTTTCTGTATGTGTACATACAATTTACAATTGGTGTTTTGAAAGAAGTGTGAAAAAATTATCCAATACATAATGAAAGTGAGCTTTATGGGCATTAAATTATCTAAAAATTTAGTCAAGTAAAACAAATAATGGTACTCAACAAAAAATTTAAAAGAAAAAGGAAACATATAATGAAAATGTAAAAATGTAAAACTTTAATTTAATTAAGTTTAATTGCTTAAATTAAGTGAAAAATAGGAAAGAAAAAAATTTGTATGAATTTATGAAAATAGTTTGTATGTGATTTTGAATGAAACATTTTGGGTTGACACAATTTCTTTTTCATTTTTCACCCGGTGTTCTGTTTTCCTCTTTCCCTATGATTTACTATCCTTATCTCTCCTCCTTTTTATTTGTGATTGATCATTCCATATTTTAAAAATATTTCTGTAAAGAAAATTATTTTTTAAAATAAGTATTGTTTACCAGTTTGTATGAACACTGTCACTATTATTTTGCAACTGGTTTAACAGTAATTAAAACAAAAGTGATACAATGATAAAAGAGGAGCTATTTGGTTGTATCCTTCCTAAATTTGGTGTTCAGGATATTAGATAGCTAGGCTAGTTAATTGAACCTCCATGGTTTATACAGCGAGATGCAGAGATGTAGATTCCAGCTTGTACCTCTCTGGCAGGCGTTTCACACTGAGGCTTCACACTCCTTTAAATAATCACAGAGAAATGCCTCTACAAGGACACTTCTATGTTAAAGTAGTTGTTTAAGACAGGAAGTTTGTACTGGCTTCTAGAGATGCCTTTCTCACTACACTGGTTTTGGAGGAAAACTAGATGTCTGAGGGTGTGAAACTGTGGATGCCATTTGCAGTGGGGTCTTAAGAACTGTGTGTCAAAGAAAGAGGGTGGTACTGTTTGTTAGAAGCATTTCAAGTGTATGCATGTAATTTAAGGCTTCATGCACAAATAGTGCCCAAAGTGAAAAAAAGAAAAATTACACTATGACTTATTTTTCAGTGGAGTATCATTAAAAAAACGGGGTGGACAGCTCTATTTCTCAGTTCACAAGTTAGAGCAGTTTTCCCAGAAATTTCAATATTTTTTGATATATATTTTCTTAATTCAGGCTTTATCTAACTACTGAAGAATCCTACCATATTCCCTGTTATTAAAACCACCACAAAATACTATTTTTTGAGGCTAAGATTCTAATACCAAGGCAGGATTTATTTTTTAAAGTTCTAGAGATTGCTAAAGAACTTACTGAGTTGTGAGAGCAGAGAAATAGAAATATTCACCAAGATTAATTACTATTCTTTCTCTCTAGCAGATGATTAGAGATCAGAGCAGGTAAAGATTAAAATTAAAAATCACACTACAGACTTGCAGTGATGAACACTGTAGGATATCAAATTTTGAAACTGGAGCATCACAGCAGATTTTTGTTTTCGGTGAGCCTGAAAAATTATTTCAGCCCCTTGCTTGCAAAGTTAAGATGTCAGAAAAGAAATCCAGTTTGGGGAAGCTTGTCAATAGGAGAGAAGGTTTTTTCTCTCTCCAAAAATATGTCTGCAGATCTTTCAAGGTCTTGAGGGCTACTCTTTCTTCCTATAAATCTTCAGAAGTCAACACTGAGTGAAGAGAGACCAATACTTCTCGTTTGCAGCTCTCCTGCCACATCTTTTGTTGCCACAGGCTGCCATCCTTCTAAATTGCATTCTCTAACTCACTATTGTTTGACTGTGACATGAGATCACAGAAAACAGAAGCATCCATGAGGGACCAAGAAGAGCTATGAGGTGAAGAGTAAGACTTGAAAAGGAATGTCTCCTCTGAACTTTACTCCTTTGTTTTGTTTTATTCCTCTCCATTATTGCCCTCTGCCTTCAAGAGAAATATGTACCATCTGCTCTTTTTGAGTCCCTATCATACTGTAATAATTCCTTGATTTATTGCATGATTCACTGTGTCCTTTCACTTTGTAGCACATATAAAACCTTTAGAAGGAGAGGATTTGGAGATTATCTAGAAAGCTATATTACTGTCTTTAGGATGCTTGTCTTAAGCTTTGAAAGAGACTCACATTAATGAGAGTTTCAGGAAGAACTTTCAGAGATTTACCCAGAATCCTTGGAACAATAAATATACACATCATGGGACACTCTCCTATCACTTGAACAAGTTTGTTTTACCTGAGTATAAGTCATGTAAATTCTCTGTACTGGAATCATCATACATTTGATTTCTTTTCTCAAGTGGATACAGTACTGAGCTAAGCAGCCTAAATCTTAAAGAACTCTAATCACTGAGTAGGCTATATGTTCTGTGAATTTATTTTTTGTGTTAATGTCAGCACTTCAACCTTTTCTTTTTCAGTACTAGGTTAGTTTTTAAGAACTAAATTCAAGCTACAGACCTGATCTCTGTGAAGCTAATTCACAGCAGAATTTGGTTATAATAATGGTTGCATTCCAAATAAACAGTTTTGGAAACATGTTATCTGTACTTCATATGCACTGCAGGACTTATTTGGCTTGAGGAATTCATATCCTAATCCTACTACAATTTGCAAGACATGTACTTTCCTAAATACATGGGAAGCTTCAGGCAACTACTTGTTTAATTCCAAATATGAACACTAGATTAGGTATTTTCAAAGTAATTTTCTCCCCATCACATGCCACTACTTCTACCTGCCAACATTTTATCAACATGTTTTCAATAGGAAATTCATTTCATACTTGCTGGTGGAGTTTATTCTAACAGCTGAATAGCCTGGACATGTTCAACATTACAGGTCAGAAGGTGCCACGGTGTAGAGCTGAGATAAGGGAAAAAAGAAGACCTCCAAGAAACTAAGTTTTGACTTGTTTCTTCTGGTATGTAACAGCCAGCATTTTTTCTCTATCACTGTTTCCCAAGTGTTATAATTGGAAATGTAACATTTAGCTTGATAAGGGTCTTTCTTATTTCAGTCAGAGACTCCTATTTCTGTCTAAGAACATACTGCTAATGCATTTAATTGGAGAAATGTGAATAGTTTGCATTCTGCATAGTAGAGAACTGCTACAGATTATTCTGGATTTTAAGCTTGTTATGAATTGTGCTTATACAGATGCCATACTTGCAAAGTATATTCATGTTGTTGGAATGTTTAATCAAGGAGGTAATCTTGCAGTCCTCATTTGGCCTAAAGTCTTTCTGAAATCAGTAGAAATATTTTCTAAAGTATCAATGTTTTGTACATTTGCATATTACAAAAAAAAAAAAGCCCAAAACAAAAGACCCTCCAAAAAGCCACATAAAGAAAAGCAAAAATAAAAGTCCCAAACTCATCAAAATTTAGAAATATTTAGAATAAGTCTATATATGCCTGTTGTTACTTTGATCATACAGTGGAAAGCTAAGCAGACATTCATGTGAGGCAAAGTTATGCCTTAATAGGAAGGTAAACTGTATTATTACTCTATTAGAGCATTATATTCCTCAGAATAATTAAAGGAATCCCTTCTGGTTATCAAAATTTTCTTTAGAATACAGAGTTTTGCATGGGATAAAATATTTGATCAATGATATTCCAAATTTTCTGTATCACTTATTGAATCTTCCTAGGTCATAATTTTTCAGATGATACTGGCTGCTTCAGTGTTTATTTTAACTACAGTCTATTTATTTAAAATAAAATTTCATTTAGCACTTGGAAACAAGAGTTTGTTCAGTACAAGAATTACTTTTAAACTTGAAGAGAAACCAAATAAACATAATACTAACATTTTATCATTGTAAAAGTAATACATTATTCCATATTTGTTGAGTAAAAATGGGAACAGTTCACTTAGTTGGGCAACAGACTTTGAGTTATACTGAAAGTTTCTATTGAACCAACTGAACTTTATTAACAATAGAAAAAGTTTGATAGCCAGCATAAAATAATATCAATTTTTAAAATTAAAAGAAAAAAGGCTTGAAAGCTTGAACATATTTTGCAATTTTGATTCCCTCTTCGTTATTGATTTCTAGTTACATGAAAAATAATTTGATTATCATGTACCATCATTTTATTTCTCTTCCTCCTTTGACTTCACAATTCCATGTTCATGAGAATAAAAGCACTTCAAGAAGGATGTCTGCTAGTTTCCTTTTAAATTTTCTATGATTTGAAATAAATGTTTGTCACGTTTATCACTAGAAACAATATAGAGAACCGTTTACAAATAGTAGGAAAGGAATTTTAAGTTTTATTGGCTACCTGAAGAACTTCAGAAGCCTACATTTTCCAGAAAGTGCCATTATCTCAGTTTTTCTGAGGCAACACTGCTTTGGAATTCCAATCGGTAGGAATTTTTCACTTTTTTTGGTTTAGACTTTTCTGTGAGGGAAATTTTGGAAGGAATTAGTTTTTTGCTGAGTCAGAAGCTCAAAAGTTTTTTATTCAGTTTTTTGTTTCAGTTCACAAAACAGTGAGGGAAGGTAGTTTCACTCCATGCAGGACAGAAGTTAATTGGTATCTGCCACAGAGGAGTTTTTCTGCATCACTGCATGCAGGTTTAGTAAATATAAGCAGATGAGGTTTCCTGCAGTGACACTGAAGGGAGACATGGGTGAAATAATGCCCAGGATCAGATGGGTAGTAGATGGTCAATGGCACTGCTGTCTACAGACAGAAGTGTCCTTGACTGTGGCCAGAGAGCTACCATGTCTCTCCAATGACACAGAAAAACCAAGAAAGGATGATTATTACTGGCAGTACTGGCTTGATATGGAAGCTAGACTTTCTAAATAAGTTCCTTTGGTTCACAGCCTGAATTCCAGTGTGAATATGGTCCAGTTTTAAGTATTCAAGAAACAAGAAGCTTCGCTAAGGCTTTTGAGGGGCTTATTGCCATGAGTGTCTCCCTGCTGAATGTCTGTTGCTAGGGGGCAAGTTTGCAAGAAGGGATTGACTTCTGCAGCTAGCTTAAAAGCAGAGGTAATATGTCCCCAAGGCAAGGTGGTTTAGGAAGAAAGGCAACAGCTAATTAAACTTAATTGGGTTAGCCAGGGTAGTCTGATTAGCATAATTAATTTAGGCCTCTGAGTAGGCTTGAGGGGTGTGTGTTTTTGTGAGGGGTCCTTTGAGGGAAGTGTTTGGGACTCTAAAGTGGAAAGAGTAGTTAAGTCTCTAGGTCAAGGGAGAGACACTGCAGAAGAGTGGGAAAGACAATATACAGAAATGCAAGAGGATTTAGCCTACTTAAAGGGTATGCACTCTTTTGGAACTGACAATGGTTAAGGAAAAAAAACAGAGGGGTTAGTTAGAGGATTTTAATCCACCTGGAAAGCATGGGGAAATAGCCTGGGCAGACCGTTACATTTGACAATACTGTATATAAGTAAAAATTTGGTGTTTAGGGAATAGTGGGTAGGATTAAAACCAGATTGTATAGCAAAGAGGTAGAATCCTCCAGTTAGGGAAAGTTAAAATGACTTTACCTTAACTGATTTGGGATCTTTTGCTACTGCAAAAAATGAATGAAGAACTAGTTTATACTGTTTTTGAGTGCTTTGTGTACAGTATGTACTCTTAGCTCATAAAAAGAATCTTTAAGAAATAAAAACTTGCACATATAAATGCTTTTCCTCAAATGACAGACTAAACCAAAAATTATGATCAGTTAATAGCACTTCTTGTTTTACAAAGAAAGTTTATTTGAAAATATATATAGCCTATCTTTGATTGTAGCACTACTTTAATGGAGTAGATGGTGTAGTTCTTTATTCCTATACTAACTTATATATTGTGTCAGTTTCATTGGGTCTAAAATGTGCATAATCTGAACTGCCTTCACATTTCGAAGCTCAAGAGTTCTGATCTTTTTTTTTTCTTTTTATTTTTACTAAGCATTTAATTTTCAATTTTACTCCGGGTGATGCAGTGGTCAAATGAGCCTTTGTCATCTTCTGTTTTAATCCAAAGCATGTCCTGGCTCCCAGGCAAATAATCTCTTCCTTTTTGGCTGAGAAGATAAGGTACTTCTATCATTAAACTTACCCTAGAGTTGGTTGGTATGAAGCATAGTTGGGAATCCCAGCAGGGAAAAGGTTGTTCTGCTGCCTAGCCAGTTCTTTGCCCAGATATTCCTGTGAGCTCTTTTTATTACTCCTTGATCTGCAATTTAAATCACCACAGTTGCAACTCCAAGATAAAAGTGAAAAATGGTCATTTTACACTGAAAACCTTATAGTAAATCTGTGTACATATTTGTGGTTATGGACTACTCTTAAAAGACCAATCTGAGGACTTTTCATTACTTCTATGAAGGATGACTAATATACAATCAGGGTATTTGGCATGTAATTTTGTAAGGATTTTCCTGAGACCTTGAGAATTTTGACCAAATATGATGAAATGTTGTCTGCAATAAAAAAATGTAGTGATTGAATGTTGGAAAAGAAATATATAATTTTTCCAAATAAGTTATGGACATTGAAATATTGCTTTTTGTAACTAATGTTTGAATTGCTTTTTACCTAATTTCTTTCAGAATTTTTTTAGCTGATTTTTCTTTCTGTCCAAACCATCACACATTCCTTGAAAAGAAGTTTCATATCCTAAATAAAGGTACTAAAACCACTTTAGTTGATGGTTTGGAGGAGAATCTCAGTATGTGTGAAGGCAATTATAAATTAAGATGGTTATAGTCTAAGATCATATCATGTGATAGCCTTTGGGAAACTTGGTTTCATTCTCACTTGAAACAGTATGAGCGAAATTTTACAATGAAATTTTTTTTTTAGTGCTAGCTGGACCTGGATGATACACTTAAGCATGAAAATTAGAATCAAAGCAAAGCTGATTTACCAGAACCAAGACAAATAAATAAATCTCCAAGTTTTCCTTTTCTAATCTTTAAAAGGTTTATGTTTAGGTCAATTCTTGCCCAGTTCTGCTTCAGAGCCATTCAGATGAGATTTTATAAAAGGAAGAAAGGAGAAATGTTGCTAAATTGCTTTGAGAAAGGTTAGCAACTCAGCATGAATAAACTAGGGTTTGCTACACCACAGATATATATGACATGCTGAAAAATGTTTTAATGAAGTAGCAAAGGTCTGCTAGAGAGTGAGTTAAAAAAGAGAAATATAGCAGAGTAGTACACTTTGAAAAGACAGAAGAATTGTTTTCCTCTTTCTCTTAGAGAAGAATAGTTTCATGTCTTTGTTTTAAACTCTGTGGCAACTGTGTATTGTTTAAAATACATACTCCAAATTTCAGGTTTGGCACCTGCATTATTTGAGGTATAATTGCATTTACTCTGTTTAATGAGAATATATATTTGTGTTGCTGAGGCAGGATAGTGTTGTGGTTTCTTTCCAGGGAGGTAGTGTTATGCAGCCTGTTTTGTGTTCAGAAAATTTGCCATGACAGTGCTTCATAATAGAACCAATTATCAGGAATGCTGTTACACATAGCCTTCCAGACCCCAATTTAAACAGAAGCAAGTGACAATTCCTTCTGTGAAACAGTCTCCATAAATCAGCCATATGTGAAGACCTACATGCTTATTTGAGGATAAAAGAAGAAATATGAGTTTTTTAAAAATAATTATGTGTTTTTAAGGTGTTCTGATTAACTTTCAAAGTAAAGGGACACAGCACATATTAACAGCGTTTACCCAAACTGCTTTCCATGTATCCTCAATAGGTATCAAAACACTTTACTTTTTCACATTTAATTTTTAAGAGGAAAAGATCCCACTTCCAATGCTTCCAAATAGATGTTGTCTACTTTGCAGCACAACAGGGGACACTGCAACCAATCCTGCTGTCTTTGACATTCTTGTCCTGTATGCAATGACATAACTGATTGTTGATCTTTATTTTTAATGGTCATTCCCAATTAAAATGCACAAAACTGAAGAATAGCCACTATTTTTGATACATAATTAATATTTTTTCCTGAGGCTTCACTTTATTAAAATGATCCAAATAGCCCAGTTCATCCTCAGACACACTTTGAGAACTTTTAGAGGTAATGCTTAGAACAGCCTATTTATGTAATGTTCATCAAAAGCAATGCCCTTTATCATAGAAATATCTATCTCTGAACATAAAATTCCAAACACTGGCTTAGATGTCAAATTCAGTTTTTCCATACATTGATTGTAAGCATTTCCAAGGTATGCAGTGATACACTGTAACACAGAAACATCAGACTTCCATATACTTGTGGGTTTTTTTTTTTTTTAATGTATTTTTTTAAACATGTGATTATGTAGGTGTTTTTATATTGTATACGAATTCTGCTGTGTTTCTATTTTGCACTGACTGGTTTGCCTCCTGGAACAGATAGGAATATTGTGTTTGAAATTATCTTGCCTGCAAACTTTCCAGATTTTCTGGCCAAAACTGTAATGAAATTAATAATTTCCTAAAGAGAATATGAAATTTTAAATACACTAGAGCTATTAACAGAAATTCCAAAATTGTTTATTTTTCTTTCACTGTTTTATGTATGATCAGACCTATGTCTGATCATACATAAAACAGTGTGGTGTTTAGTTTATGTCTCAGTTTGTGCAAGTCTATAGTTTTCCATTACATTGAAAGTTCTGTGAAGAATGAGGATATGTCAGCCTTCATCTCTTTGCTTTCATTTCAGGGAATTCAGTGAAAGGAGTAAGTCTTGGCTTTTTGACTCCCAGCCTGTTTTCATCCAGACATCCATACCCTGCTGTTGCAGAACTGGCAAGTATCACTCAGGATCACACAATGCTCACCTTAACATTCATTACCATGCTTGTAAGGTTTTCCTGCAATTTATTTGACAGCAAAGGAGCCATGAGATCAGCTCTGGTTGAATGTGTGAACAGTAAGGAAAAGGGACTGTTTTAACACTGTATTTTCCACTATTATGAGGCAGTTTTGCAGCAAAGAACTTTGTTCTGCTTGTGAATTCCTTTTTTCCATTTATCCAATTAACTGAGATTATGAGACTGAATCTTAAGCAACAAAAATAACAAATTCTTTGGTTTCTCAGGAGAAAACGAGCTATTAAAAAAATTAATTTTGTGTCTACCTTAAAGGTTGGGGGGGCGCAAAAAATGTGTTTATTGGATTTTTTACTCTAAATATACCTTTTGTGTAGATGGTGGGGGTGATAAGTCCAGTCCAAATATTTTCCAGAGATATTATGATGGCAGAAACAGAATTCATTTGTTTTCTTGGCATTGGTAAAATAAAACTTTGTTTTTTATGTGTTTTAAATCTGAAATGTGTAATAAATATTGACTAGGCATAGCTTTCCAAAATGTTAAGCATTGTAGTTGTTTAAAGCAGAGAAATATGTCAGAAAACTCTCCTACACTCTGCCTCTGGGAGTGTGCTGGTGTTTAGTTTATATCTCAGTTTGTGCAAGTCTATAGTTTTCCATCTATACAAAACCAGTAATTTCCCCTTTACTTTCTTTCACCTACTTGAAAAAAGGGATTGCTGCTAACATTGCTATGGTGAAGAAATGTCTCAATATTTTAAAATAACATTTACAAATCTATGAAAGGGATGGCTTGAGACATAATTATCAGATCTAATCTCTCAAGACTCCTGGAAGTTCAGATTCACACATTATTGATTTGTTTGATTCTTTTCCTAAAGTTGACACTTCTACTTTCAATAAGCTCATTCTCTGTGGTTTTGTATTGTCATCCTGAGAAATATTGAGAATGAAGACATTATTGTCTGTTTCCATTTCCTTGCTGAGGAGAGAATAAAAGAGAGAGAAGGAATAAAATTTGGAAGATATTTCTAGAAATTTTCATTCCCGTGTATTTAGGCAACGTGCCGCTGTGTACTGGCTTCCCACTTAACTTTCACTCTGTTTTACCTTGGATGTGCTTTCATTTTAGAAATGCCATGGGTATATAATAATTTTTAAAACATTTTAAAATATTTTAAAATATTTGCTGTTCTTAGTGCTTATACAACAAAGGAGTTGTCTGAAGCTCATCAAAACAGGAGGGAAACTTTTTATAGTCTGCTCTTTGACCTTCTAGTCAGGTCCTGATTTTTTACTTTTTTCACCTTTAAAGAACAATACTCAATTCAGAAGCTGTTCTGGTGATAGTAATATAATTATTTTTAACAAAAATCTGGAATTTCAGAGTCTAGAGGTATGAGTTTTGCCTTTGAAATCATCACAGATTCAAATGAATCGTGCCAGGCTTTTTTACTGTCTATTAAATAAATGAATTAAAAATGTGTTTCACTTTCTTGCCAACCCCTCATGACAATGACATTATTCTCCCTCCCATACATCTGACTGTTTTGCATTTATTATTTTTAAAATTACTCTTACTGACAAACCAAACACTGCCTTTAAAATTATAAACCCATTAGAACATCCTTGTATAATACTGTATCAGAGTTTGGGAATGGGCAAAGCATTCAGTATTTTTCAGGATTCCTCACAGGCTCCAACAAAGCAGAAGCTGGTACGGTGATCCTTCTCGTGCGAATATTGGAAAGAATGTGCTTTTCTTCTCCTCCAGCACGTGGTTCCCTCAGGTCACAAGGGGCATGTTGTGTGCTGAATTCCTTCAATGCCTTGCCTCAGTGAAGGCATTTCTTTTCACAGGAGCTGCTGGGTTTTATCCAGCTGTGTTACTAGTGCTCTTATCCACACCTGTTTCTGACACCTTTGTTGTCCTGCTTGGTCTCTGAATGCCCTCTTGACTACCCTTCGTTTTTATTACTATTTGAACCATTGTTTCTCCTTTTATGCCTTCGAAATTCTATGTTAGGGATAAAATCTGTTCTCAGTGTGGCAGAAAGCCATTGCCCTTGGTGCCCTGAAGAGCAATGAATAACACCTAGGTATTTCACTTGTTAGCTGTTAACCCAGGGTCAGAAAGAAGTAGACAAAGGCACCTTAGCTGGGTACTGAAAGGGTATTTGGACAAAATGGCTTCTGTGCTTGCCCTGTTCTTAAGTTTCCATTTGCCTCCACTCTGGCCACCATCAGACTCTGTCACTGGGTCAGGTAGCCCTTGGTATCAACCACTAAGCCATTTCTGTGAGACATGAACTACCTTTAAGCTTTCTCTTTAAACTCGACCAAGAATGAGGGAGGTATGTAATGTGAAACTACTTTCCCTTAGTACTCTCAGGATTCATTTACTGTTGATTTCAGCCATACAGTCTTCTGTGAGGGAATTTTCTGCTTTCTCTCACCAAGTTTCTGACACTTCTCCAAAGTGTTTGATTAGGGGTTATGTCTGCAGTCAATGCCTAGTAGAATGAAATACTGCTTTGCAGGGTGTTTCTCATGTCCTGCCTTTATAATTTTGTGTTGTATACTATTCTTTCATCAGAGATCCTTAAAATTGGCAAATAGTTTGCCTGAGGGTTTGCAAAATTTTATTCTATCATATTATTTTCATTTCTCAACCTTAATTATAATTTTAAGCCATCTGTATGTGAAGATAATCACATAGCAATCATATGCATTTATAAGGAAGATACAAACTGTTGATTAAACCTTTCTATTATATTTTTATTTATGTTCTGGTTGTTAGACAAGTGGGTATTTCATACAGGGGTACTTTTGTTCAGACCTTTTTTTGTCTGGTGAGTGAAAGAAGGATCTAATATCTTGAAAACTCAGTTTTCTTTTCCCCATAGCTTTTCTGCCTACCCAACAAAAGCTGATGGGGCATTGTGCTGAGGAAACCATGCCAACCTCTTTTGTATCAATGTGAATACCTCTGATCAAATCAAAACACCCAGTGTTATCAGACATGTTTGAGCAGCCCCACATTGCATTTTCCAGGCAAGTTTCCTTCAAAAACTCATAAAAATAGAAATTCATAAGAGAAAGAACATTACACAAGTGATGCTGAACTGGAAGGAATTGCTTGGCCAGCAGTCCAAACATTAAAATGGATATTTTTACAATATCTTATATGAAACTCATCAATTTACGTTGTGTGTGGCTGCAAAACTGCAACTACAGCAAAGACAAGAAAGTCAACACATTGCAGAAATGCATTTAAGAACTCACTGTCAGTTTCTAAGCTAGTCTGCAGATCTTGTTGTATGGCTTGCCCATTTGGAGATATTTGCTCTACTTAATAATTATATTTTAAGGCAAATTTGAGAATAAATCTCTAAAAAATATCTCTATTTGGCTACAGGTGTGATTTTTTTTTCCTATGCCAGCAAGTGTACTCTGTTTCAAACTGATATAGCAAGTTACGATCATTTATGTAGCATCATTCTTAGAAACAGCCTGTGTGATGTGGAATAATTCAGAGCTCCAAATATCTAAATGCAGGTAGTTTCTTAGAATATGATAGAGAAATGTGTATTGTATTATACTACTGCAAAAGCATAATAATTTATGCTGTTTGTAGGAGTCTCTTCAAACACAGGTAACCCTCTAATTTTAGCCCTTCAAAAACATATCAGAAAAAATATAATTTATTATTTTTGTTATAATGGCACCTTTTCTTTTGATCTCAAAACTAAACAGAAATAATTAAAAGAGTTGTCAATAAATTTAGAAGAATATTATTATACACACGGGATTTCTAAGACCAATAACAACACATTGTGCCAGTGTTGGGGTACAAAAGTGATGGCTTTGCTAAGCTTGGGCAAAAAGAGCCAAAAAGAAATTCCAGAATAATTTAAATATTTAAAATTTTATTTTGAAGCTATAAACTTAATAGATTTAACTTTCAAATAAAGCAACCAGCCTAAAAATTTGTTGTAAATAACCATATGAAGAGTTTTCTGATGGTAAAGCTACAGTAAACAAACATACACCAAAAATCTAATAAGATTCTAAAAACCAGATCTGAAAATGATGATCATTTAAATTAGGAGGGGGTGCCTTTTTGAAACGTGTGTTGACTGAGTCTAACAGCTGGACTTAGCAGAAGGGGAACCAGCTGAGGAAAGTACATGAACTATGTCTGTCAGAACTCTAAGTACTCTGAACATGATGATCAGGAATAAATAAAAGCACTCAAAAATCTTTACCAGAAGAAAATTTGAATTGTGGGCGTTTGAAGCATTCATGACACTATGAGGTGAATATCTGCCTGAGCAGCAAAAAGCATCCTTTTGTAGATCCAGTCCTTTGAGTGGGGGATCCACTAAAGAAAATGAGGAACCTTAGGACTGATAAGCAAACTGTATGAGGAGTGGGATTTGAAGGTATGCACCCTTGCCAAGATAAAATATAGACATACACAGGGCTCATTTAGATACTGGAACCATCTATTGTGCTTTGAATGTATTCCCTTAACTTGCTAAATCATGAACCAATTGAGAAATCATCTTTTAGTTAGAAGGTTAGATTTCAAATTAAGAGATGTCTTCTCATGTCTCTGGTGGCTTCAGGTAAACACATTTTCTTATTGTTGTTTTCTATGTGTTAAATGGAAGCAATAATTACTTCCTGAACTACAAAGCTGTTGAAAAGTTTCAAGACATGCAGTTCTGGGTGAGGGGAAAAAAACTCTGAATGGATAAAAATGTGTTCAGAAAGGAAATCAGAAGAAAAATGATATGATTGCACAAAAAAGGAAAAGAGATGCAGAGAAGTGAATGTATTTATGTAGTAATAAAACCCCTTATATTTGTCCCTGAAACACTTTTAGTGTGTGTCTTTCAGGAAATTCCAGGAAATTCTGGAGGCCTTAAAAACTATCTATGTGCATTTAAATTAGGAAGAAAAAAAAAAAGGGGGAAAGCATTCATTTTCAAAGTAAAAAGAATTTACAATTTCTGTTTTTAGATCGATATAGCTCCTACTTCTAAATTGAAACAGGGTGGGAATCAGAGTGTAAAACTTGGGTTGCACCATACTGATGCATGTCAATGAATATGTATACTACTGTGCTAAGCTCCTTGAGAAGCAAATTTCCCTATTCCTAACACCTTCTTGCTGTTAGTTTTTCTGTCCCATCTTTTATCACCAGAAGTGCAAGCCAAATAAAAATACTTATGAAGAGGGTGTACTGAGTGATTTATACATGAGCATCTCATGAGCAGTAGGAAGCTGGGCTCAGTTTTACAGTTTTCTAGGTGTCTTTTCTGAGCTTCTGAGTATTTCTAATTTCTATAGAAGTCAAAGAGAACAGAGCATGTTGTCAGCATGAGCTAATTGAGACACAGATTTGTAAGACAGTCAGGGAACAAGCAACTCATGCTGTAAAGTTCTTAAGTGTTATAATGAAGACATATTTAAAAGCTTTGATTAATGAGAAACTAATAATTGCTCTAAGGAAAAGCATTAAATATTTAACACCATCAAGGGCTGAGCACAGATCATAGTCAATATATTTAGTGTAAACAAAACAATCAGATTTTAAAAGGAAATAAAAGCATTCTCTGAAGCAAAGCTGTAAAAGTAACTGAACAAATGCAACATAAGAAATAGACAAATGATTTTTCAAAAAATATTTTGTAATATTTCAGATCCATATTCCCTTAGAGGGATCATAAATATTCCCATAAGATATTACAGCATTGCCATTACAAGATATGACATTTTATTATTATAAATTTTGATTTTATTCCTCAAAGAGCTTCATAAAAATATAGGAAGAGAAATCACTGAAATGCTTTTCTTTAAATAACTCTGATATTTCCTAGAAATCACCATAAAATAATGTTTTTCTTCAGCTGGAAATTCAGAGAGTTGAAGGTGTACTTGTGTTCTTACACGAATGAAAAAAAGATTTTCGCCAGGTAAAATTCCAGCATACTTAAATGTGGAAGTATCAAAGTTTAGAAAACATAAAAATATTTCCTTTTGTGAAAATAAAATACAAAATTATAAAAGCCATTTTTTTCTGTTCTTGAACAAAGCTTTGCTGTAACGAATTTTTCAGCTTTTTGTGGTTTTGTTTGTTTTTGATATGACTTTACCAAAGTTAGAACCAGGAGCTGCACTTCCATTTTTAACTAAAAAGATCAAGCTTCTTATTTCACAGCAAAACTTTTGCTTTTCTTGGTCACTCTACATATAGGAGGAAACCTAGTCCATTCATTGTGACATGAGATTGTGGTAAACATATCAATGAAATCTACTGAAAAAACACATTCATTTACACGGTCTTGCAGCCTCTATCAAGAAACTGGAGAAGATACCTTAGAGATTTCCAGGTCATGGATACATTTCATCAGACAATTCTAAACTTTGTTTCAAAAGTATGTATGTGGGTTTAGAAAATGTACACCAATATACAATATAAACATTAAGTTTAAAAATAATACTACACTACAAATACATTGCTAAATCCAATGCTGAATTTAAATCCGATATTTAACATGATCAGTGATTATGAAGATTTAAAAATGGAAATATTTATTAAAAAGTTACTTAAAGAGAACTTTGTCAGTCTCAAGATGGTATTTGTAAGTAAATGCACACATCAGCATTTTGCAAAAGCTGAGAAGAGGAGAAATAAAAATAAATCAAAATTATGTTCACTGTGAGTGAAAAGTAGCAACCAGATTGTGAGCTAACACTAGAGACCTATATAAAAAGGCTTAAATGTTCTGAATTTATCTCCACCTATCATAAATTAGACTATTCCAGAGCTGTACCAAGGAGAAAAATAAGTTTCCTACACCCTGCCTTTTATTCTGAAGATTCTACAATCTAACCAAGTACCAGATAAGCAATGTAAGTATATTAAACCTGAATGCTCAGTCCTCTAGTTTTGCCCACTTTTTTTTTTTTTTTTTATATCTAAATTATAAATAGAATAATTTGCTGTCGTTGATGGAAGAAATGTGTAATAAAGTGTTGAAGTGAGTAAGAAGTTGGCATGAACAGCAGGAGAAAAGCTGCTGAGATGACAAGCAGCTCTTTCATACACATTTGGATTACGCATAGTATTACTTTGCCCACTGGTATATGGTATTAAAACAAGGAGCTGTAGGAGAGACTGTTAGGTATAAATTCAAACAAACTGACATATTTTCTGATAAGGAGTGGAAAAAGGAGATATGGCCATAAATCACCTCTGAGTCAGAACAAAATATATAATTTAATGTGTGTGGGAACTAAAAATACTGACACCAGGACATGCCACAGTGCATGAAATGAACAAATGTAAAATCCAGCCTTGTGAATCAAAACTAATCATATGGAGACAAAATGAAAGAAATAAGATCTATAGCTAATTGCAAAATGAGAGATTATCTTTCTAGTTTAGTTATCTGAATGCACAGGAATGCATAAGTCCTCATTTACAGGTTTGGAGCAATATATTTCTGGTGGTGCCTTGTTTGATTACAGAGGCTTTTGGATTATTTGATCTGTATATATTGTTCTGCATCTCCTGAAGACTCTGTATTAGTGATAAATTTATGCATTTTGCATAAATTTAGAGAACATGAGCATTCTCAGGCTGCAATAAATGTTATTGGAAAAAGCAGATGGCCCAGTAAAGGGCCTGTGTGATGAGATCCTCCTAAAGAGATAATTATTACAGAGTTTTACAGTTTTATTAACATTGTATTTAAATTTGTGAATGAGGGTACTTTTCTAATGAATTGTAATTAAAACAATTGTATAGCAGTATATCTTTAAACTTTTGAAAGTTTTCAAAAGCATATAAACAGAAAGTTTTTTGTCATGGTATTTGAAATAGGTAGGATCACTTGTTGTGTAATTTGTATAAGCAGTACTGTTTTCCTTCTTGACTGACAAGTAGTTGACTGAAGATGAACTTATTTCCCTTGTATGCATGGATGCTGTAGAAATGAATGTTACCTCATTCCTATTACACTATTTCCCTTTTTTATAAAAAATGCTGTTTAAAACACTAGACAGAAAAATCCTGAGGAAATAAGATGGAGTTTGGCAAACAGGTCTGGTATTCAAGATCAGTCTGTCTTCTCATGAAAAATATGTTGTAGGTCTTGATGGTTAGGAACTGCTTTCTCATCCCAAGCTCATACATAACACCCCTAATAACATGCAAAATTCACCAACATTTGATGTATTTGAACTGAAAGACAGTAGCAGGCTTTTTGTGCAGACTGCTTGTACTATGCAATTTAAGTTTGCTGTGGTAGGGAATAGAAGAAAAAAACAGTCACACCTTGAACCATGATCTCAGCTGGAAAGCAGCACCAACAGCTGTGAAACTACTGTGAGATGTCCCCCTTGTCAGAGCAATGTCTGACTGAAAGAAATCTTCTTGACTTTATGTCATTGCAATGTTGAAGCCTAAGCTTCCAGCTGTTTGCTTTGAATGGAGCTGTGCAGAGTTTTATCTAAGCACACTTCCTTGCTTACCTTTAAAATTATCCCCTTCTTTAATGAAGATGCCTGAAAAAGTGAATATTTTCTACCAGCAAAAGCTATGAAAGGGCTAAATGAAACTATTCATCGTTACAGTACAATTAAGCAGAGGAATAACTCTCAAGTTGAGTACCAGTCTCAGCTTTAAGGTTCTGACCAACAGCTGAAAAGAGAGTGACATCAAACTAAGGCTAACAGGAGAGATGGATACCTATTTATAAGACCTCCTTAACTACTCCACTACAGTGAAAACCATATTCATCTACTGCTTTTACAGCACATCTCCTTCGTCTGGATTGTCCGGAAGGAAAAGTGGGCAATTAGACCATGAGAGGAATAATTAGTTGTAAATGTAACTGCATGGGGATATAATACAAATACCTATGAGTTGTTGAGGTTCTTTGTAAACAAGAAGAGGTTTTAGTTTACTAAGACAAAAAGAATTATTTTTTTATGAAGTTTTCCTCAATACAACTTTCTGGCAAAAGTAAAAAAAAAAAAAAATTAGTAGTTGCTTTAATTCACTTTAACAGTAACATTCAACATTTTAAAAGTCTAGCAAACACTCTGGAAAGGAGATATGAGAAAAAACAGTGCAACTGAAAAACGAAGAAAATTTGGCACTGGAGTGATTGCAAGCAAATTGACTGAGATGAAATGAGTGGCAGTGAAAAGGACCAAAACTTGCCCAAATGACTCCAATTCAAATCCTGAAATCAGGGAAGAAATGTAAATAAAGAGAAAGAAGAAGAACTGGAAGAAATGAAATCTTAAAAGAAACAAAGGAAAAATTTTAAAAGCAAGTGAAAACAATGAAAGTGAATGAGATGACAAGAAGTGCAGGGAAAGGGACCAAAGCTTGCCCAATTAATCCTCATTGAAATTGCAAGTCTTCCTTTCAGGAAAGGGAATGAAATCTTGAAATTGGAGAAGAAAGTCTAACAAAGGCTCTGGAAAGGAAGTATGAGGAAATGCTCTTTTCCAAAACAGCTCTGAGAAATTTCTTGACAAGGCATTAGTCCTCACAGCTATCCACTCATTGGTTTTGTCAAGCACAGAGGATGCTGTTAACAGCTTCTCTTAGAAAATCACTTCCTCCCTTTTCACGAAATGTCAATCAATGCAAAACCAGCACAAAGGTAGAAAATTGTGAATGCTTTTCTAAAGTTGCCATTTTACCTTTGGAATATTCACAACTAACTTGTGTATACATGTGAGTGGTTGTGGTCCTGCTCACATGTACCTATATTCCCTTACTTTCTTAATTATGAAAAAAGGAAAAAAAAGATCTAAAATGCAGAACACAGAAGTCTAAAACAAAATAAATAATCCAAACTTTTTATCTGAAAAATGTTTTCTACATTTTTTGTTTTCTGAAGCTTAAATATTGAGCCCAGTTGTACCCAAGGTATTCCTAGCATGATTCCACTGACACTGGTGTTCTTCTGTCTTTGTACTAATGAGAGTCAAATTTTGTAGGTAGACTTTTTCTCTGAAGTTCTTATTTCTACAACAAAAATTGTGTCACATTTGCCACTGCTCAGAAATTACTGTGAAGTGGCTACTGGGCATATTCATCATTATTCTTTTATATTTGTCTTTTACATTTTCTTGCATTCAGCATGGTTTGTTGTTGTGGTTGTTTTCCTTCCTACTTGAGAAAATTTAATTGAATATATTACACACTATTTGACAATTCATTAATCCCATGTCCTGTTATTACAGGAAATGAGCAATCTCAAGTGTCACTTTCTAGCATATTCATGTAGGTCATGTATGTAATCGAGGTCAGAATTTATACAAACAGTCATACTGCCAGGAAGTAAATTTTGTAAATACTACTGAATATAATGCAGTCTGAGTACTGATACCCTCGAACAAAACCAAGTGTGTTGTCCTCTGTAGTTATATTCTTTAGCATTTGTACCATTATGAGCTTGTTTTATGAAGTGATTGAATTTGAAAAAACCAAGAATGCATTAGCTAACTTTACTGTCTGGACATATGGTAAGCCATAGGATCATTAACAATAACACATTAGCCCCAATAATGTTTTCTGAAAGCTCACAGGGATTTCATCTGTTGTTGCATATTAAAGATACACATATTGTTTCCTGTCACCTTACAGATCATACTGAGTCAACAAAAATAACACCCGAGTTTTATTCATCTGGAAACTTACATAGAACAGCTGCACACAACAAGCAGATCATTTCTGTCAAAATGTTCTTGATTTATTCATTAGAAATATTCTCTCTTCAATAAGGCAACAGCCATTTGTTCACTCTGAAACTGGAGAATTTAACTCTGTTCTGATCTAGCTGTAGGATCAGAGCTGTAGGTTTATTTGTATTGATAGATATCCATGAGGAATATTAGGTTATCATACTGTAGTTATTCCAAAGAAATTATATCAGGATTGACAGAGTGGTTTAAAAATATATGTTACTCTAGCCATTAGATAAAAAAAAAACCTTTGTCTTACTTAACTGTTATTGCCAATGAGTTGACTCAGTTCCCTGGCACAGTTTGGGCATGGTAGCACAGGTTAGATAAGTCCTGTAAAGGTACTACAAGTTGTTAGTGAACAGTTCAAATATTTTTCTGCTACTTTGGGTTCTGCACTGCTAACACACTCTAGGTATAATGCCTCAGAATCTCTAAAAATGGGTTGCTAAATCTAAGGAAAAAGTATGGGAAATAGTTAAACAAGAATGGAATTTATGTAAAAAATCACTGTGGAAAAGAAAGAAAAATTCAGCACTGGGGAATGATCAAAAAGGGACAGAGAGATACTGTCCCTGCTAAAGTATATTCCTTCCTGGGGCTGGGCCCTAAATCTCTTCCTATGTCTCAGCTGTCAAGTTATGTTTATCAACAGCTAGGTAATATAGAGGTATAAAAGGTTTCACATACCTTGTCTTTCTGACAGATAGCAGGAGACGTTCTCTATTTTGGCTGTTCATCCCTTCATCCCTCTCCTCCCTTCCTGTTTTTTTTTTTTTTTTTCTTAAACTGATATCATGGCTTTTACTTGGTATACAATTTTTTTAAACATATGTACACAAACATACACACAAAAACATACATAAAAGTTATGTAAATGCCATCTAGAAATGTAAATATAATATATAAATACTGTATATATTTATATGCATTCCCTGTGGTAATAAGTGGCAATACTTGGACAATTGAACTGGTAGCAGACTGTAACTGATGAGTGGGATGATGGCATTGCATCACAGGTTTCTAAAATCAACTTCAACATCAAGAAAAGGTGAATGGAACTGCAGACTGGTTCTGAATATCTCATCATGGACCAGTCAGCAGATCCAGCCTAGTACCACAGATCCAGCAGATGAGGTCAGATGAAAAAATATAAGATGGAAAGAAGTTATTTTATAAATAACTGTATAAATTATAAAATTCTTGAACATCAGTCACTTTAACACACAATAACATACAATGCACTCAAGACGTTTAAAGTGCAATTTTTGTTTGAATGTCACTAAATCTATTATTTTCTTTAGTACCTTTGGTTTCTTCAGTAGGGACTTAACCTGGCTCACATGGTCATAGGGTATCAGCTAGAGAGTGGTATGTGAGGTACAAATTCTTCTAATTAATGAAACATTTCTGATTGTTTCCATGCAATCTTCTCTTCATGAATTATTTACCCAAAACTAAGTCTTGATACCTGGTGCCTTTTGTGGTAGCTGGTATCCCCTATGAAAGAGTATTTTAAAAAATCCTTTAGTGTAAATTGAAAGTTACTATGCTGAAGTAATTGAAACTAATTGGATTGAAATAATATAATAAAACATTTTTATTTTAAGTTGAAGTGCAATTTAATTGTATTTTTCTTTCCATTTAGAATTAACTAGACAGGCTGAAATTAGTATATATGCACTAGTATCAATGACATCTAATAACCTACATAAATGGGTACTGACTGTGAAGATCAAAATACTTATTAGGCAGGACAGCACTTCCCAGTGATTCATTGTACTTCTGAAATCTGTGGACAGCTTTCCATTAATTTTAATGGAGCCTGAATCAGGCCCTTGTAGAATTACATAAACAGCCTAGTATTCATGATTTCCTAACTCCTGAGAAACTTTTCACCAGCAATTTCACTAGTTACTGGAAAGCACAGAAATGCTTTCCCACTGCTTGTAAATTAAGAACGACACAATCTTGGGGATGGTTGTGATAATAAATTGAGGAATAATAGCAGAATGATACTTAAAAGTTTCAGTCCATCCACAGAAGTATAGGATAGAAATGTTGGTACAAAACTACCTATCTTTTGCATAATATCTTTTTAATTAGGTTGCTAACTTAGTAAGTAGAATCTGGCTTCCTAATCACTGCTTCAGCCTGAGAAGCTTTCATTCACCATTCAATAATACTGAGAGCCACAGTTACTTGAATATATGACAGGGAGGGTTTCATTTGTGATGCCTAAATCACTGAGCACTGACCTTCTACTACCTTCACATGGCTTTATGTCCTTTCAGCTTCTGCTGTCTCTTGTATTACATAGTCTGGAGAAAAGGAGGTGGAGGGAAGACCTCATTGCTCTTCTTAACTACATAAAAGGAGGTTGTAGTGAGGTGGGACTCAGTTGCTCCTCCCAAGCAGCAAGAAATAGGGCAAGAGGAAATGGCCTCAAATTGTGCCAGAGGTGGTTTAGATTGGATATTAAGAAAAATTTCTGTATTAAAAGAGTTGTCAAGCATTGGACCAGGCTGCCCAGGGAAGTGATGGAATTGACATGCCTGGTGCTGTCTAAAAGATGTATAGGTGTGGAAGTTATGGACATGATTTAGTGGCAGACTTGTCAGTGCTGGGATAATGATTGGACTTGATGATCTAAAAGGTCTTTTCCAACATAAACTGTTCTATGATTCTACAATTGCTCTGCCTGAACTAGAGGCCTACATGCTGTCAGTGGTCATGGAGGGACTTCTATTCACTACAATATGCAATGAGCACCATCCTTAGGCATTTGTTTCCCTGAACCAAGTGTAGGGAGCAATTGCCAAGATAAGTGCTTATTAATTTGCCGGATTTCTTGCATCTTGCTTAGTGTTCTGTCTTATTGATCTGAATATCATGGCTTTTCACATGATATATATTGTCTCTGGATAGTTGTTGCTTTTCTCTTTTTACATCTCACATCTACTTTAGGAAGCCTAGTCTGACATTTTTGTGCTATATTTCTGACCACTAGGTGCTGTCATGACTAAAGTAAAATTTAGTATTTAGTAGTCTGGTTTTATCTGGTTTTAAAGCACTTTTCCTTTTAGTGACTATCAGTTTTACTGTATTACTGCTCCTGGAGGTTGATATAAATATTGAATTAACCTCTTTTAACATCTGTTTCTTATGCCAATACATCTGAATAAAAATACACTCTCTGCCACGGGGTTTCTTTTTGCCCTTTCATCTTCATTTTCACTATCAAATACTGCCTGTCACCATCTTAGGTTAGGCATGCTTGCAGCAATTTTGCATTTATGTAATGAAAAATAAATATGTAGGCCATTGTAAACTGTTCTGTATTTCTCTCTTAAATCTAGATCTAATGAACTAAACTTTGATACTTATATCAGTTACATTAGTTTTGGCAAATGTTCTCAAGCCCAGCTCCAGTTTCAAAGTTCATAGTGTAGGAAAGAAATGACCCTGGGGAAAGTTTCTTTCAATTTGTGAGATAGTAGTTGTTCAGTAGTTATTATAACTCCTTAACCTGTTTTGAAATCTTTTGGTCTCCTACTGTTCACTTGGTGAAAGTAGCTATAAAGTCTTTTTCCAGTAACAATATTTTGAGCTAATAAGTTTCATGGGTTCAAGAGAGGATTGTGTTAAAGCTTTCATAACAATTAGTGTCACATCCCAAGCTTGCACATATACATGTATTGGAATTCTGGCAGTGTTAATGGCAGTATTTCTTCCATGATAGTCATAATTAATGGGCACAAACTAAATTTGTCAGAGATTGAAAGTTGTTTAGTTTACAGCTAAATGAGTTCTACTAAATCTAAGCAGGACAATATGAAAAAATTCTACAAAGCAATTAAGAATAACAATTTCTTAACTGGTTCTAGGTGTTTGTTTCTTTTCCAAGCAGAAGCATGCAGAACTTCTGTATTTCCAAAGAAAATACAAAATTGTCTCTTGCAACTTTAATTTTACTATCAGATTTTTTTTCCCAAATATCCATTATAAATATCCATTTTCCATAAACCTCACATTTTCCAAGGCTTTCAAAATTTTCCAAGATCTTGCTGAATCAATGTGGTATAGAAATACTTTGTAAAAGGTGAGAGGGAATTAAGTTCTCCTAGTTGAAACATAGTAAGATTTATCAAATATTGTCTTATAGTTCCTTAGGAAAAACTAAATTCCTTCATGGTGGAAGAGTATCTGAAATAGACTTTATGACATTTGTTTTATTTTTAAAATAGCTTTCTCTTTTATGATGCAAGAAATGTTCTTCATCATTGCTTGAGTAGAATGATGGTATAATATAATGCAAAATACAAAAAGACAATATGTAATATTGTGATATGATATTAGATGTGCTCCAATGTGTGCACTGTAATGTTTTAGTCTTTTCAACTGTTAAAACTTGATGTTCACAAGTACATTACTCTCAGCAGCTCTTTATTTCATTTTCTAAAAGACAGAGGAGTAAATTCTTAGGGTACAGTGAATGAAAGTAAAGCAAAATATTTTCTCAGATGGTTAGTGAAGTTACTTTTTTGTTATTACTGGCTGGGCATGAATCCAGTAGAATTACCACCACCTGTAACTTCTGGAGGTATTTACTAGTATATTTAATGGTAAGCAGTTATTTACTGCAAATATGTAAGTAACGATTTTGCAGATATACAGCAAAGTTAGCTTCCACTGGAATTTTGGCATGCCCACAAGACCCCCTGTTTCTTCTGGTTACACAATCCTTGTAATGATCCAGTTAATTACAGCTTTTAAAACCTTGACATTTTGTGGTAAAATGGAATACTATAAACCAGCTGAGTGTCAGTAGATCAGGCTTACAGGGGGCATATATACTTTGATTACTTTCCTGCTGTGAAGGTTGTTAGTTTTGAAAGTTTCCAGAATTACTTTGTAATTTTATCAGGTATTTGAAGCTCTTCACTATCCCTTACTGCCTTTTGCTTTCAAAACTCTGCAGTCTAATGTGCAATGAGCTCGTCAGATAGATATCACATTCCTTCCTACTCTGTAATTTAGTGATATATGTGCTTTACATTGTACAAACAGCTACAACTTTGTTGTTGCACAGACCATTTCATAGAAGCACACAGTCACAGAATGGTTTGGAGGGGACCTTAAATATCTAGTTCCAAGCTCTGTCCAGGGGATATCACTGATGAGTGGAAGAAGGCAAAAGTCATGCCCACTTACAAGAAGAGTACTGAGGAATATACACGTCCATTAGTCTTAGCTAAGTCCCTGCAAAAGTAATAGTGGGTCCCGCTGGAAACTGCTAAAAACAAATGAAGCAGATGATTATGAAAAACCAGGATGGATTTACCAAGGGCAAATAAAAAAACATTTGTTAGCATGAGGAGACCTGTAGAAGTTGTTTACCTGGACTTCAGCAAAGCATCTGCCATTGTTTCCCACAACCTTCTCCTGATAAAACTGAGATGATACTGGATAGGTAATCTGCGAGGTGGGTAGGAATTTGGCTGTCAGGCTGCACTCAGAGAGTGCAGAGTTTTACTCAGGCTTGCAGCCTGGCACAAGTGAGTCCTGCAGGGTCTCATGCTGTTCAGCATCATCATAAATTATTTATTTGATGGGATTGGAAGCATCCTCACCAAGTTTGCTGATAGTGCCACACTGGGTGGTAAGATGGATGTGAGTATTGGTTTTGCATGGACTGGTTTTGGTAGCAGGGAGCTACAGAAGTGGCTTCTGTGAGAAGCTGCTGGAAGCTTCCACCATGTCTAGCAAAGCCAATCCCTCATGGTTCCAAAAGATGGATGTGCTGCTGGCCAAGGCTGGGCCAATTAGAAATGGTGGTAATGGCTCTGTGATCACATATTTAAGAAGAAATCAAATAAAAAGTTGTTAAGCAGTTTTCATTTCAGCCAGAGATGTCTCGAGTGAGAACACGTGAGAGAAACTGCTCTGCAGACACCAGAGCCAATGCAGAAGGAGGGGGAGGAGGTGCTCCAGGCACCAGAGCCACGATTCCTCTGCAGCCTGTGCTGAAGCAGCTGTGCCCCTGCGGCCCCTGGCTCCACGGGGGATGCAGAGATCCTCTCGCAGCCTGTGGGGGTGGTGCAGGGGTGGATGCCTGGAGGGGGCTGCAGTCCCGTGGGAGACCCATGGAGAGAGAAGCGCGGCTCCTACACTGGAGCAGTCTGTCCTTGAAGCTGTGGAAGAGTGACCCACGCCGCAGCAGTTTGAGGGGGACTGTTGTCTGGGAGGAACTCACATTGCAGCAGTTCACAGGCAGCTGCTCCTTGTGAGAGCAGACCCATGATGGGAAAGTTCATGGAGAGCTGTCTCCCACGGGAGGGACTCCACAGTGCAGCAGGGGAGCCACTCCTCTCCCTGAGCAGTGGGAGAAACCATAGGTGATGAATTGACCATAACCCCTATCCCCTGCCTCCTTGCACCACTGGGGTAGGAGTTAGAGCTGGAAAGGGTGTGAGGGGGAGGGGAAGTTTAAAAAGGTATTTTGAATCCTTATCCTGCTCTGATTTTCTTAGTAATTAACTCACTTCATATTTCTAAGTTGAGCCTGTTTTTCCCTTGATGATATTTGATGAGGGAACTCTTTCTGTCCCTATCTCTGCCCATGAACCCTTCATTAAATTTTCTCTCCTCTGTCTGGCTGCAGCAGGGAGTACCTTTTGTAGGTGCCTGGCATCTGGCCAGTGTCAATCCCTGTGTCTCAAGCCATTTTAGAGACCTGGACAGGCTGGTAAAGTGGGTTAGCATGAGGGGACCTGTAAATAGCTCCTGAAATAACAGCATGAAGTTTAACCAAAGACAAGAACATGGTCCTGCACCTAGCACAAATAGCCCAGTACTGGCTCAGCTCAGTGTGTCTGAGGATCAGCCTTGCAGAAAGGAACCTGGGGTCCTGGTGGGCAGTGAGCTGAGCAGGAGTCAGTAGGGCACTGCTGCAGTGACAAAGACAAATCAGACCCTGGAGCATTGATAGCAGAGGAACAGACATGGTCATTCCACTCTACTCAGTGCCTGTTGGGCTACATCTGCAGTAATGTTTGCAGTGCTGATCACCACAATCTAACAAAGACAGGGAGAAAACAAAAGGATCCATAGAGGGGCCATGAAGGTAATCAAAGATCTGGAAATCTGCCCTGTGAGGAAAGGCTGAAAGAGTTAGACATTTTCTGACTGGAGAAGAAAAGGCTCAAGGGGGTTCTCGTCAAAGGGTTCCAGTACTTAAACGGTGGCTACAGAGGATGGAGGCTATCTCTTTGGAAGAGCCACATAGGGTGACAAGGGGCAACAGATATAATATGCACTGGAGAGGTCTCATCTTGACATAAAGAAAGAATTTTTTTTTGTAGTGAGAGAAACCATTCACTGGAACAACCTTCCCAGGGACATAGCAGAAAAATTGTTAGGCTTTTTGTTCATTTTGCTTTCTGGAGCGAGTGTCCTGTAGTACAACTAGAAAGATCTTGGAATATGCCTTTACTTACAGAAAGAAAAAGGACATCTGAAATCTTTGTTAATCTGAAATTAGTCTGATTTCATTGTAACTGGCCCCATTTCCAAGCATGAGGTTCAGCAATACTGACTTGTGAAAACTATTAAGGTATTAAGTAGCCCAAGGTTGCATGTCCATGATCAATTACTAAAATGTTATCATTTTTCATTAATATTAAATCAATTTAATTCTTTAAATTAAAGCATGTATAACAAGACAGGTAATTGTTCATGTGGAATCTGATTTGGGTATAAGGGTTTGTGTTTTGAGTAATTCACGTGGGTCAATTCTACCTGCAGGGAAAGCTTAAATGAACTTGGCTGGACCTAAACGACCTCTTGACAGCAGATAAAAGCTGGTGGTAAGAGAGACAAAACAACCTCTGAAACATCAGGGAGAAATAAAGGACTCAGAGTTTGAACATGAGAACACCAGATATGCAACACACACCAGATTAATGCAAGAACTTGTGTATTATACTGAGTTTTGTGAACATTAAGATTTTCAGCACAATTTCAAGTCTCTGATTTCTCACAGTGATCTTTAATCCTTACCCTTTCCAAGAATGTCTGTAAAAGGATTCCTGGAAAAGAGTATCTTCCTTCTATTTTTCAGTTTCCACTTTTTAGCACAGGGGACTTTGAAATATTTATTATTTCCCAGTAGATTTTTTCTCTTTGATTTCTTTTCCCTGGATCTCATATAGACTGCCAGCGCAAGTAAGAACCTTTGACAGCAACTCTTGCAGGCTACTTACTATGTGAATTATTAGTTTTAGTTTTAATTGTTATTTTTGTTATTATAGATGAATCTGCTACATTCCTTTGACTGTTCATAGTTCCTTTTTTGTAAAAGCTGGGGAGCAACCTATCCGGTCAGCTCATGAGGGTCAGATCCCATATACCATACTCTATATTCTCTTCAACCTGTACTGTAATTAATCTATTTTTTTAGATTGAAGAGTCCTTGGTCTGCTCAGTACTTTCTTGCACACAAGCTGAATAATATCTTTGAGCATTCTTGTTTGAAGATTTTACATGTCATCTGTCTCTTCAAATGCCTTTGTCAATTATATGAGGTATTTTAATCCATGAGCTAATGCTGACAAATCTTTTAATTTTTTTTTAATTTTTTTTTTATTGCTCATCCAGTGCTGACTGAGTGATACTTTCAAATATTGAAGGACTCTTCCTTTGTGAGATCACGTGGTAACATTTTTGGAATTTATTCTTTAAACTCATCAGAGACTACAAGAATGAAAATCCAACCCTCTGTCACATTTTAAAAGGCTAATGCTTTAAAAAGCATTACCTGCTCAAGATCCCGCCCACCAACTGTAGTCTTGCTTAAAACATTATCCTACAGTGATTTAAATTAGACATAAACCATTGAATTAAATGTATTATAGTAAGTCCACTGATTTCAAACTGGACAGTGATCTGAGCTTTTGCTCATAATATATACCACAAATTCAGTATTTTAGAAGATACAGTATAAATGTAATATTGATACATTTATGTTTGTAGTTTTAGCTATGTAAAACAGTCAGTTCTTGAGTAATTGCTGCACTATTGAGTTCTGAGTTTTTATTATGTGAATGTTCTTAATCTCAAGATTCTGACTAGCTCATTTAAACTCTTGCCTCATAATGGTAATTTAAGGTCTGTGCTACACTGAAAATATCCAATATGAATGAATTAGTGAATATTAAAAATATAATCAATTATTGAAGAAAGGAAACTTTACCTTTAGTAGAGAATAATTTTTACTCAGCAAAGTACAGTATGTGGAAACGGCAACTTAACACTTGAGTACAGAAGAAAAGTTTTATTAAAGCTATTAAAGTTCCATCTCCTCTTACTGCAGTGAAAAGAATCAAATACACAACCTTCTTTTGTCTAGGAAAAGAAAAAGAAAAAAAGACTGAAAAGCATGCTTGGATCTATGGAATGGAGAGCTGATGGACAGGTAAAAGAGGAGTTGGAAGCTAAAAGAAAAGAATATATTAAGTATCAAGAGACTGCAGGGGAGAATGTGAAGGACATACTGAAAAGAATATGTTCCTGCACCATATCGCTTTGTGATAGTAACAAAAGTAAATATATGGCTTTTAAGAATGAAGAGGTCATAGAAAATATTAGTTTGTTTTGCTTATATATTTGAAGGATGCAATTATGTATTTCTGTTTCCCGAGTTCTCCTAGATTTGCTTGCCTCCCTGCCTGAAACAGAAGTAGTCATTCTATAACCCAGAATAGCACACAACAAGTCACGTAATATTAGGAATTTGTCATTTCAAATCACTAAAAGAAAGCATGTAAAGAGTTTTAGAAATCACCTTATGCCTGAGAGGGAAAAAGTAGGAATATAGTCAATTTATAGTTGAGGGGTCTTTCACTCTTTTCTTTCTGGAAGGTTGCTCTTCTGTTATATGCAGCATGCTGAGGACCTAATTCCTTTCTATTCCTCATTATTAAGATTTTTTTTTTTTTAATCTGTGTCTCATATGCCCATGTACCCTCATATGCCAGGTATGACAAATCAGTTTTAAATTATTTAATGTCTGAAAAATAAAGCATATAAAATTTATTACACCCATGAAGTCAAGCATGTGTAAGCACATCTTTCTTAAATGGTACAAATAAGCCGATTGACAAGGTTGTCTGAGGGATCAATGTCACTTTTGCTAGAGTATTCATTCTGGAGAGAACTAAAGGGGAAAGTTAAGCATTTGCACCAGTTTCTATCAGAAAAAGTAAGACCCTTTTTTTCTCATAACTAATTTTTGTTTAGTTTCATCACAGTGTCTCTTTTTCATATCACGAGTTCACAAATGCTATGCACTATGAAACCAAGGATGGGCAGGCCCTATTGAAACCTGACAGAAAGCTCGTTTCTTTTCATTTGCCCAAGCATTATTCTGGAGTCAGAACAGTCACTGCAGCTATTGCTATTGTGGCAGAATGAATCTGAATAAACTGATGAGATTTAACTGAAGGTTTTTTAAGGCAGTCAGTCCATTAGTCTAACACAAATCTGCAGAGAGATTTGCAGATTCATCAGTCTTTGAATTAAAGGAAGAAAGGAAGCAGACAAAAGACAAAGTTATAGAGCTAAAATTAGATATGATGACAGATAGCAAATCTCTAGCCTTTATCAAATAGTTTAAACCTCTTTTCTGATGGTATTTAGGCTGTAAAGAGAACTCCCTGCCTTAGGAGCAAAATTATAAATGCATTGTGTGGGAGGATTATGTTGGAAGTCTGGCATCTACTTGATAACCTCAGAAAATTCTGCCAGATCTGTCCCATTCAATACTGACCAGGCATGAGACCACTGTAGTTTCATTTTCGGGAATGGATTCTAGGGACTTAATTTATGCTGAATTTAGAACTCTGTTTTTATTTTATTCTTTCCTTTATTTCCCTCCACTCTTCCAGTTAAAAGCAAGGAAAACTGAGCATATGTTTTCACTTTACACATTTTCAAAACTCTACAATTATTCAACCAGCTGAAGTCTGCAGGATGATTTCTTCTGAAGAAGAAATAGTCACATTTTCAGAAGAAAATTCAGAAATGTCAAATTTTTGATAGCCTGTTCTGGAGAAATAGGCAGGGAAAAAAGAAAATCTCAAGAAAGAGAAATGCAAAGGAAAAAAAACCCAAACAACTGAAACTTATGCTTATTGTGGCAAAGACTGTTGTTATGTCAAGTCACAGTAGATGGTGCTGATGGGCTGGAAGGCATAAATTCATTATTTTGGGTCATACTCTGATGAGGCTGTTTTATAGAAACATATATAAATAAGCACTATTTGGTGTAAGTAACAATCAACTCTATTTGCTATTCATACATTGTCTTTACTACATCTGATATTCCCCTGATTTTAATTGATTCAGCTGGTATTAATGAAGATGTCCTACTACTCATCCTTCCCTAACATAAATTTTTTACTAGAGGAAGGCATCAGTGGGGAATTATTTTTATTACCTACAGTAATAAATAAAAACAGGGAAAGATTTTTTTTATATATGGAGAGAACTGTGTGTAGTTTGATGAGAAAACTGAAAAGCATATTGATAGTAGCATTAACTCTGCGGGTGCTGTGTTTTTACTGCTGTTCTTTGCATTATGCAGCTGATTTGGTCTGACAGAAAGGGATCTCTCCCATGTTTGCTGTGCCATAAAAATGCTGAAAACATCCTGCTGACACAGCCAGCTGGTAACAGCATTACTGGAGATCTGCTCTGGTCCCACCGTATTAATTGCATCTTCTACCCCGAGATGATGATGAGGGAAAACCTCCTTGAAATCAAGTTAGTTTGGCTGCAGACTTATATTTACAGCTGAGTGAAACTGAGTGAAACTGAGTGAAACATTCAATCCAAAGGCAAAACCTACCTTCTGGAACTCACACCAGAAGTAAAAAAAATAGTAACATATGCAGGAGTAACTATGAATACCTACATAGAATTTATGCTGGCAGATACTAGATAATTCACTTTAAGTAAAATATATTAATATAAGAAGATACATAAGTGCACAAGTGTTTAAAAATAATAATGATTGTCATAGCTATTATTATCTCATGAGCTTACTCCAAATAAGAAATTTAAAAAGCAGAAATTGATTAGCTGAGTGAGATTACTCTGCTAGATTTTTATTTCTTTGTTAGATCAAAAATTAAATAACTTTTCTGTCTGACACCCATTATAAGTAACAGATAACAGCTGTTAACAGATATTATGAGTAACTTTATCTTATTTCTAGAGCTGACCAAAGCCAAACTCCTGGCCAATCCATCAGAAGGATTTAAAATCCTCTTAACTTGCAGAAAAGAGTGCTCTAATTATGGAGATAAACTGTGCCCTAGCACGGGTCTCTGACCTGTGCAACTTCTTGCACTGTTCATGAACTCTGACAAGTAAATGCCCAGGTTTTACCTTGATAGGATTTGAAATGTAAAAAAACCACAACCCTCTTTTTGTATTATCAGTCAGGTTGTTATAGAAATGGGAAAGCTTTACTTTGTGTCGCAGTTGTCTGTTGCTTCAGCTTACCTTTCTTTTGTTTTTCCTTTCCTTCTCCCCTTGATGGAAGCAGTGTGTAAGTACATGAACTAGAGAGGTCTCTGGAGATCAGTCTCCCACCTTTTATGAGACTTTCAATATCTAGGACTCTCAACTTCCAGCCTCACTCTCAACCTTTCTGCACTTTTCCCTTGCTAGCTGTTATGTTGATAAGTCATTTAGTTCAGGAATTTGAAATCTATGAATGCAAAGTACTAAATAGCTCCATGATAATAGTGAAAAACAGACCCACAGCTATTGCTTGGTAAGACAACTCTATGTCTTAAACCCATGCACATTTGCAACAGTGCTAAAACTATTAAAGACAATAAAGCTGAAACCAGGTTGTATATTATATGGAGTAATACTTCCTCTACACTTGCCTTCTGAGAGTGATAAAAGCTATTAACTTTGTGTGTGAATGTCATTTAAATTTTGCATTCTCTTTTTTTCTCCCCAGTGATCAACAGTAAATTAAACCACTCCTTGGCTTGTTTTTACAGATGAAGAGAGAATTGAAAGCGGTGCATGAGGGAGCTTTTTATTCCTTAAGATCTCACGAAAGCCAATTTCAGTGAATGAACCTCCTAAAAGAACAGTAACAGAATATTTAAAATGTATTCCTCTACAACTCTATCTGTATTTTCTTCTGTTTTTATGAGGATATTATTATGTTTGTACATGTAAGAGAATAAATGGGTTCAAAAGTACATACATTCTGCTCTCTCTTCTCAGTTAGTTGTATTATTTTTAAATTAATTAAATACAGTGTCAGGCCACTAAGCCTGTCTGTGATATTGTGTCTTTGTCAGCAGTTTACTTATGTCTTTCCCATTTAATTAAATGGGAAACAGTGAGTGGCTGATGCACTGCTATGCATGGTATGTAGGACAAAACCACACCTGCCACTGTGTATAAAATCTGCTTAATGCACATGATGAAAGCACACATGCACATAGCATATTGTGCATGTGTGTAGATATTGTGAAGAGTTAATTCCTTGCCAAAGTATTTGCAGCTCTTCTTTCTTTTTGAACACACTAGCCCTTATCTTGCACTTTCTTCAGTTTATTTACAGAATTTTTAGTCTGCTTGCTCTGGCTTAAGAATCTCCTGAGCAAGCAGACTGAAAATTCAGTAAACAAGCTGAAGAAAACTTGAGATAAGGTGCAATATATCTGAAAGAAGCAAGAGCTCAGAAGACTGAACTAAACTTTCAACATTGTGGATTTTACACTATGCACAAAGTATTTTTTCCTTATAATGCATACAAGTTCTACCACTCAGCTATTTTCTTAACATGTATATTAAATACTAACAACACTAAAATGTTGGTATCTGCAAGAAATTTGACCTCTCTACTGAACATTGCTCACCATCTGCTTTACATCTTCACTTTATATATCCTATTGTCTACAATTAAGCTTACAACTGTAAGCTACAATACCTTTCTATTTCGATTGCATTTCAGGATCTGCATCTTGTTTTATTTTTGGCCTGAAAACCAAATGAAGAGGTAGCATAGTGCATTGGTATTTTCTGATTCAGTCTCCAGTTTCAGTTTTCTTTTTCCTTTCTCTACATGCAGGGAAGCAAAAGGGTTTTTTTCTCTCTTTTGATTCGACGCCTTCCCATATCCTCAACTAAAAAGATTCAGGTAAGTGAGAGCTCCCACATCTCCTTTTCAAAAAATGCTTCGGAAATTAGCAATGCTGAAAAACCTCCCTAACTGCTATTAATGTGCTCTGCAAATGCAAGCAACTAACAATGAAATGGTTACTTCTGTGTGGAGATTCCTATATGCATCCTCGAGTCCAGCCTTGGCCAAGACCTGAAATGGCTTCTGAATAATGCATTTATCTCTCAGGGAACACCATTCTATTTTAGAACAGGAGCCACGTGAACTTATCACACTGCCCCTTCCTTCACAATTCTTTTGCTGCTTGACATGTCCCCTAGGCAGATTGTGTGAGACAGACCTTTCCTCTCTAAGATTCTGCCATTTTTGGCAGCCTTCTGACATATACTGTATTCATTGCCTGCATTTACTGGATCTCAGCTGAACTATTCTCGACTGCCCATATTTTGCTATTACATTCCTCATCCTGCTATCACCAAGCCCTGTAACTCTGTCTTGTGTAACAAAATATTCTCACTTGTGAAAAAGAACGGTATGAAAAAGAGCATAAACAGACTTTCCCTTGAATCTTTACATAACTCACTTGTGTAAGAGCCTGGGGGGAGGTAAGAGGTGCAAACACATGCCCTGTGGGCGATATTCCAGCCTCCAGGCTGGAATTATGACAAGGACATTTAGACAGCCTGCTTGACAGACTGGTTCCACAAGTCTCTTTAAACGCAAGTAAAGCTTTTGAATCATCCTACAAGATTTTCTCTTTTTCCAGATCACCCTCTATATTTAAATATTTATTGCTGGTCTCTCTCTTCTGCTTTCCTTTCCCAGGTCTTGTCTGAGCATCCTGTCCTTTATCATGGAAAGTGAAGATGTGCACCAAGTCTTGTGTAGACCTTCTGGACAGGCCTTGTACTTCCAGATAATAATAAAAAAAAGTCTTCATATTTAACAAGTTGTGCACATTTCTGTACAATTTTTATCTCGAGTGTTGAAGTTGTAGAACTTATTATGCTGGGATATTGTGAATGTAAAAAGGAAATTATATTAGAAAAAAGATTAGACAGATTTAGGGAGGGTAGTACACATGCAGCTAGTAAACAAGGCAGAGGCACAGTTTCTAGTTTAGAAAGTCCTCAAACTTTTGAACAATTGAAAAAGCCAAGTTGTTCCAAGGGACAATTCATTCAGAACTTTCTGCTGCTTCTTTTTTCACTTGATTGCTTAATAGAAAATTTAGCAATATTTTGCAATATTTTGCATAATTAAGTGTTTACTTAAGACGTGTCCAAGAAATAAAACAGGAAATTCAATTTTTAAAGAGGGAATTTTAGTGAGGTTTAGTAAATTTAGGACATATTTCAAGGATTTACTATAAAAACTACCAGTAACACTTACTTTAAACACAGGAGTTTAGTTTAATAAAAATTAAAACAGAATTGGCTGTACAGTATTCATAGATGCAGATATATATTTTTGGGTCTATAAAGGCTACATAAATGGATACATCATGCATAAAAAATGAGACTTGTTTTCCCATTACTCATTATAAGGCAGTGTTGTCTAATGGGAATAAACTAGGTTAGTAAACTGCTTCTTCAGCAAATTACCTTCACAGTTGATTCCAGCTGCAACAAAAAGATATATCATATACAACATTTCCAGATAGACAAATTACAAGCAATTTAGATTTTTCTCCTTAGAATTGTATATCTCATTTGTAGGATCTTTCTTCCAGTTCACAGTCTGCTGTTGTAACTCCTCCTGGCAAAAGTTATTGCAACCTTGGTGCCTTGCTAGCAAAAATTACACAGAGGATGTTTCTCCTCTGGCAAATGAGTTAATGTTTTGACCTTGTTTTATTTATCTACATCTTTTTTATAAAATGTTTTCAGTATGGTCACCTAATTAAACCCAGAGATCATGACCTGTATGATTACTTGTATTTCCAAAGCAGTAGGAGAAAAAATTCAAGCTGAACTTATTAGCTGTATAATATGTAAAAAAACCTGCATACTAGGAAAACTTATTGGACATACTGTTTTAAAATACTTTGAGAATAAGGTCATAATTCATGAAAACTGTCAAACCACAGGCACTTTATAATACAGTGTATAAAAGTTGTCTCATTCCTACTGAGGAAGTTTTATTAATTGTAGACTTATAAATGTGCTTTTGAGACACAATGCTAGGTACTTTTGAGACACTTATGTAGTTGGAGGATAATCTATGTGAAAATTAGGTGACAGTGCATCCCCACTACCTCCACAATCTTGGTTTATGCACTTAGACATAGAAAGTGATGACACAGATCTCCTTTCCCTCCTTAAAACTTATATGACTCAGGTTATAATAATTTCAATAAATGTTGTCCAAATCACTCTCCAAAACAGGGTTGTCATCCTGCATACTGGGAAAATTCCCTCATCTAGGAACAGTCCTCAGTCCTTGATGTTCCCTGAGCATATCACTGACATTTTTTGGAAGATTGCTATTTGTCCATACATACATTTAGGAAAGTACAGTAAGTAAAGCTTGTGGCCAAGACCTGATTAGTTTGCTAGTGCAGCTGTAGTCTAAGAAAACACCAGAGACCTTGCTTTTGGACATAAAATGGAGTTGTAAGATAAGAAATCTCCTACTCTGAATGTTTGATATTCCTGGGGGACAAAGAATCCTGAGTCCTGGATGACTTGTGCAATTTGTTTACTGATTCTTAATGCAGAAGGATAAATAAGCCATCTCCAAAAGAACAATAAAACCTTGTTTCCCCTTCCTGTCTGAGAACAGCTTAATGTCTGGCAATATTTAATTTTCTCTTGCACATCTGCGGACTGCTTGGCTTATATATCCTTGTGTAGCCTTTCTGCTCTAGATATCCTTATGCATCCTTTTTATCTGGTGATACAGTCTCAGCCCTACAGATTGAGAAAGACCTCTCTGTCATGTGAGTTGCTGCTGTTCAAATAGGCCATGATTTTGTGGACAGAACATCTTTCCTGAGGTATTTGAGCTGATATTTTGAGACCCTTCTGAAACTGATGGGGGACTAGAATAGACATGATTTATATCCTTGAGGAACACCTAAAGGTACAATGAAATAAGTGAAGAAATTTTTTTTGTTTTTAAAAAAGGGTTCTTGCTGCCATCAAGATTGTTTTGTAAATAATGGAGATCAATGCTAGACTGTGAATCTCAGCCTCATTTATTTTTAATCCCAGACCAAGGCTGGATATCACCCATTCCCTTTCCTTCTGCACAGAGTGAAGTTTGGCTTAGACATCCTCTGAACTACTACATAGTTGTTTAGATTGCCTAAACATGGGCAATTCTTCCCATTCAAGTGATTTAGGGATTTAGAGGGCAATTTAGATTGCCAAAACCTCCTGTAGGGTGATGTATAACATTAACCATGGGAATATTTGGACCCCTTGCTAAATATTAAAGTCATGTTCATATTTAAACAATTCAATTCTCTTAAAGACTGTGCACAGCATTAATAAAATCTACTCGTCTACTTAATTCCCTCAGGCCTGAGTTATCCCTTTGTATGGAGCTACTGCACACTGGAAACAGCTGCTGTCAGCAAAAACAGCCTATCTGAAAACCTACAAAGCTTCACAAGCCTTAACAGCTTAACAGACCACTACAGAACAGAGGTGTGAAGTTTACTGAAGTCCAATTGATTAAAGTCACATGCCAGTCTTAGCTGGAAAGAAAAGAAAAGTGGTATTTATAAATATTTGGAAAAGTCTTTCAAACAGAGTTGGCAAGTACAGCTTCCTTGAAGATTTCTCAGTCTTTGTTGTATTGGGATAGATCTGTAAGTAATTTAAGATAGTACAGATCCATCATTTTCAAAAGTACATCTGGGTTTACAGGAGCTGAGACTCTCACCCTGTGAATTTTAGAGCACAGCAGGGAGCTTATTTCGTATCCATAAAATACCCTGCTGTGAAGTTAAAATTATTGCCTAACAATCATGCATATTTTTTTTAAAAAGACTGGTACCAACAATTTGGCTCATGACTACAAAGTTATCAAAAAAAAAATTAGCAAAATGTCAGGAAAAGCTGGCCAGTTGGGGAAGATATTTTGATTTATTAAAAAGAGCTATTGCCCTTTCTGGAAATTTGAAATAGCACAAGTCCAGTTAAAATTAATAGCAACCGGAGTCTATGATGTAGCATAGTACAGCTTTTCAAAACTCCCAGGTAGCTAGAGAAATCCTCTGCTGACAGGCAAGGTTTTCTTTCATTTCAGCCACTATGGAATCAGAAGTTGCCTTTATATATTTGTATTAAGAGTTGCCATGTTATCCTGATTTAGGGTAAAATTGGGAAGAAAAGAGGTCCCTCTAGAAAGTAAATTCAAGCAGTCCCTGCCCTTATTGGTTAAGGAAAAGATTTCTGTGGAGAAAAGTGGAAAAAACCTGTTTATTTAACAGGCAAGGTATTCACAAGCATAGAAAAAAAATGAATAATATTAAACAATAAGAACTCTTGTTGTTCTGCAGAGATGGCAATTTCAGAAAGTCCTTTTCTTGGGGTGTAGCTCAGCTGGCTCAGTCTCCCATCAGTCCCTCCTGCACTGGAATGCAGCGTCCCAGGCCCTGGTGGGACACAGGAGTGAGCTCCTGGTGCTTTTATGGGTTTCCAGTCCAGAGCAGGGCTGATCAGTCAGGTTT
>VXBR01007015.1:54232-155331 GCA_013400215.1 Cisticola juncidis
TTTTCAGTACTGTCTCAGGGATTTTTGTGTTCCTGGCCACATAGTGCTACATAGTAATAATAGTAATAGTAATAGCAATAGTAATTTATAGTAATAGTAACAGTAATAATAATAATAATTTGGTGAGGCAGCAAGTGGAAGTAGGAGTTATAGTCAAGGCTCTTCAGGCAGAAATAATTGACCTTCCAAATTGACCTTCCAGTTCCTGGCAGCCTGATCTTCCTTTTACTTATTATTCAAAGGCAACCACCTTGCACTTCTTCAATCAATATGTTGGGGCCTTTTTAAAATAATAGTACTGACTGCTGAGCTTTGCATTGAGTAACACCCTGTCTCTGTGATAGAGGTGAAGGTATTTAACATTCATATCATGCTGGACCTCCTGGATTAGGATGAAGGAGCCAGGGGCCTTCCTTTGCTGACAGAGGGTGATTTTGGGCATAGGCTAAAGCTGCTGTTTAGAGATCCTGGGAACCAGAGGGCTGCTCAGAGCAGCACCTGGAGAGGCTTCCGTGTCTCTGAGGTAAACAGCACTGTGGAGCAGGCTTTCCTGGTGATATTCTTGGACATCTACAGTCTCTTAAGTTCCCACAGAGAAAAAATGTGGGTGGTCTGGATCCTGCCATAGTATTGTTAGCAAAGAAATTATTCTAAAAGAATGAGTTACATAGAGTGAGAGCTACCTTGTTTGTCTAAAATTTAAAAATCTATGATTTGAACAAATTGTCATTTTATCTTCCAAAGAACACATTACCTCTGCTGTGCAGAATACCCATATGATCTGCACTGTCAGATTCTATTATTATTGTGACAGATACTGTAGCATATAAATTTTAAACTAATGAAAAAAATGTCATCTACCTTTTGGAGCTAAATGTTCAAAGTGCATCAGCTATTCAATTTGATAGATCATTCTTCAGACAGTTTGAGAAGAATTGCATATTAAAAATACAGTGAATGGGAGAAACCCTCACTTTATCCAGCTTCACATTTCTTAAACTAATTCTGGAGAACTCATGAGAGGTCTATTTCCAAAAATGTTTTTTTACTCAAAGTGGCTGGGAAAAAAAAGTAAATAAAATATTTCACTATTAAGATAAATTTGATTTGAATAAAGAAAATAAAACAGGATATTAAAACTTACTAATGCTGATTTTCTGTTTATTATGGTCTCCTGGAAATAGCTGAAAGGGGAAGGAATAGCTGCAGTTTATTGCTTTCATATTATTCTGTAGCTGAATGGTATCAACATTTATGATTCTCTAATAAAAGAACACACACTTGGGTTTTATAGGCTAGAGCAGTTGATAAATTCCATTAGATGTTTTAATGCAGACAACTTTTCTTATGGGAAAAAAACCCCAAACCTTTTCAGGTTTCAGATACAACAAAATTTTGGATGTTTTTAAAGCTGGAGAGAAAATTAAGAGCTTGAAAGCTGAAACCCTTAGATAATTTCAGTTTGAAGACACTGGAACACAACGGAAAATATGAATCTAAATATGAAATTTCCCAGAAAGTTTTGTTTGCATGTTCATTGGGATTTTCATGTTAGCGTTAGCATTAACATTTTCTTATGTTTCAAATGTTTCATTTCACAATTAAATAATTGCTTAAAATATTAACAGGTGCCCATTATTGATGAGAGCAAAAATGTCACACTTCTGTTCATGTATTTGTATGACTTGTTACTCTCATCTTCCCTCTTTCTGTTACATACTTTTGGAAATCATAAAGGTTTTTAGCAAACTATAGAGGATATAAACCAGCACATAAATAGTTATTCTTAAAGCCACTAATACTCAGATTGAAATTAATTAAGGTATAATTTAAATAAACGTGATATGATTTTTATTGTAATTCACTTACAAGGACTCAGGAATGTAACAGCTATTTATCCCCTTCCTCACTTTCTGAAAGTCAAAATTTGAGAAATTCACCATTACAGCTGGCTTCGAGACATTTTCCATTCACTTACTGGGAAAGCTTCCTTTACTAATTGGAAAAAGAGGGAAAGAGAAACACTTACTCAGAAGTTAAACAACCGACACTTAGAATAACCTGTGAGGCTCATCCTGTAAGTGGAAGTTTGGCTGTTTTTTTCAAATGTGTCTCATTTCTGTGTTCTCAGTAATACAAGTGTTTTTCTTCCCATCCATGTGTGTGTTTTTGGTGCCTCAAGAGCCAGTGCACACGAGGGAAATTGGAACCTTTCAGGACTTACTCAGGCAAAACAATGGGAACAGGAAATTTGTCACGTCCATAATCAGCTTCCTTCCAAACAAAGTCCTTATACTGCTTTGGCAGCTAATGCTAAATAATAAATCAAGTTATAGGAGATGAGCTGAAGAAATGAAAACAACAGATTTTTCACTATAAAAGGGAAGACATTCTAATGTGAAGAAACTTGTCATTCTGAAAAATCCCTGACATTTTAAAAATCATCCCTGCAGTCTGATTAAATATGCAAATGATATTTAGACAAAGTGAACATTTCACAGTTCTGAGCTTGATTATTTTTTTTATTTATCTCCTACAGTTTCAAACAATTTCAGAGGATGTAAAACACATGTAGTTTACCACTGATCTTTGCCATAAATCAGAAGAATGATGAAAATTGTGGAGAAAGGTCAGTGAACTTTATTATACTTCCCCTTCACTTATATCTTCTGTTATTTAAAATAAATCATATTATTTTGTGCTACAATAACTTCTTGTTTCTGGGGTACAACAAGTAATATCTGGGATGTTATTTACTTTGATTCCATAATAGAGTTTTGTTCATTTTCTGGTATGAAAAAGCCTCAGAGAAACACAGCAGGAACTCCAACATCAGATATTAAATCTGTTTTATTTTTTGGGAGAGCAATAACAGGCATTATTTATTTGATTTCAGCTTCATTGCATAAGTAAGTAGTAGTTATCCCTTGCATTTTAGTGGAAGGAAAAAGATCTGGTTTTGCTAGGATTACATTATCAATGCAACGTAATAAGTGAAGTATCTTTGTTTTTTCCAAAGAAATATTTTAGATCAGGTTGAAGTACAGACATTGGGAAATGAGAAAAAGGTGGAGCCTTCTCCCTTACTCAAAGTTGCATCAGGTTTTTGTTCAGGACTTCATCTACTATTCATCATTTAAAAAAAAAAAAAATTGTCCATCAAAGGCTAATCTGAGCGTATTTTTTCTTTTTTTGAAATATAAGTGTCCAATTCTTAGGAATGCACTGCATAAAATAACCTTCAGTAGAATATGTTTGACTTCTCCATAAATAATTTTACTGTATGAAATCAGAGCTTCTTATTATATTTGGTCTTATTCATTTTGATGTGCTGTGATTTTCCTGCCGTGTGCTCTAGGTCATGCTGTGGGATTAGTAATACAGCCATTCTGCTACTGACTAGTAGCTGACAGAAGCTGTTTTCATAACCTTTTTGAAGATTGCCACATCTATGTTTTTATTTCTGTTTTTCAGCTTATCTTGACTTTTCAAAATACTTGCAAGCTCCTTATCAGTAGAGTTTCAAAATCCATAGTAAGGAATAAGTTCATTTTTTTTAGCTAGCATTCTATCAGTTCAGGAAAAAGTCACTTAAAAACATGAGCAAAAGAGTCTCAATAGATTTTAATTGTAACCTTGAAGGAAGAAGGGATGTTATCTCAAATGATCAAGCCTAATTATTCAGGACTTTAGAGATTATTATCAAAACTTCAGTGTCAAGTTAGATGTACTAGATAAGCCTGCCTGCTGGATGGACTTCAGAAGATCCTTGAGAGCGAGGTGCTGCAGCAGGCTGACCTTCATCTGAAACACACATGCACATGTGCACTCACCCAGCTGTGTGCTTGTGAAATGTTTTGTACAGCAATAACTTCCAAGTCTATTATTTTTTTCCTAAATCAGAGCATTTGATTTCAGAAAGTTTTCTTTATGCTTTAACAAAACAAATATACAAAAAAATCTAGAGCATTTTATCTTCATGTGCAAGAACAGCTTAGAGTAAGTATTATTATGCATGTGCCTAAAGGTGAACCAGATTTGCAGGATGGAGAGAACAGCAATGTACCTGGGTTTAATGTTGCTGCCAAAAAGCCAGTTAAACAGATTATTAAGAGCTGTAGAAGCAGCTTAAATTCTCTGTCTAGATTAAAAAAACACAGTAGCAGTGGCCTTAGAAGTGATGAAGCAGTGTAGTAAGGAAAAAAAGTCTTTCTGTACTTTTTCAGTTTGTCATATGAAGGTGTACTATGAAGTGTGTTTGAAGGTTTCCCTGGATTTTAAAATGTATTTTATTTTAAGTTGTGTTACAATCCACCTAGTGAGAGATGCCTCTGCCCAAACTTAGTGCAGACACACCATATGACACAGTTAATAATACAGATATTATTTAACAAGTGTGAGGTAGAGCAATAAAAAGAAATAGAAAAGGGGGCTAAGGAGAGAGAAAGATCAAGCAGAAGAATATCTGCGGGTCCAACAGGGTCCCTTGGTCCCTCTTCTCCCTGGAATTCTCAGTGGTGGGACTCCCAGAGCCATTCTTCTGTGGGTATCACCTTTATACAGTCCAGGTTTTGGTATCCAAGGGGTGGTCACAGGTGCCATTTCCCACAACTTGGGATGATGTATGTATGGACAATACATATGATATCTGTATATTTCTTCCTTTCCCACAGTTTGTCACAGTGGAAATTTGGGTCTGGATGCATTAAGCAGGATGTGCTAACCAAATTGCTTCTGCCAGGCCTGGAATTTGCACCTTTCTGTTGCAAATGCCTCCATTCTGTGCTTGCTTTAAATACCTGCTGTGGTGGCTTATCTTATGACTAGATCCCTCTGTGGCCTTGAGAGGGTTTGAGGCAGGCAACTGGGCTCTTCAAGTTGTGAGAAATATATTTGATGGTGTTTTAGTATTTAGACTTAAATATTTAATATTTAGTGGTTTAGTAGATGGTTTGGTAACTTTATAATTTAAGATTTACTTTAATTTTTTCTCCTATGCCTGAACACTTTTATTTTAATTTTTAATTCTATTATTATATTTACTACAATTTAACATAAATATGATATATTAAACATAATGATAGCATAAAGGCTTATGTATTTTTTTAACATTGGCTACTTATAGCACTGTATTCTACTGTATTCTAAAAAATAAATAATATGTTCTCAATATTCACCATTATAAGCCATAAAGTTACTTTAAAAGAAAAGCACAACACAGAGAATTTCAAAGGATATCTAGTCTGATTATTGCATGGTACTACCCATGAAATACTCTAATACATTTTAACTGGACTTAAACATAAAATGAAAGTTAAATTTCTGAAGGTTCATTTCCACTCTTTCTTTTAAAATAGGTAAATCAGAAAGGAGATTGAACTCTTCATGCAGTAAAGGAAATTCAAATTGGAAGGGGCAATTTACTATGTTAGCAGGTCTTGCATCACTGTTTCTCTGGTTTGAATAAACTCATTTGAATACTCAATGAGGGCAGGTTGGGCTTTGAGGAAAATCTTGATAGACAGGGAGTATTTTCTAATAATTTTCTTTGCCAGCTTCGGTTGAAATACTTTGAAACTCATTTATTTTTTGTCCTCTATCTTTTTCTTGTTTGAAATATTTTGTCACAGATTATCAGATTAAATGATCCCTTATCAGTCATAATACAAGTCAATAGTAGTGATTTTTACTCTATTTTTACTTTCTGGTTTTTACATCTCTTTTACAAATAGGAAAAGAAATCATAAACATATACTAAGCAAATGGGCTGTGTGGAAAAGAGAAGAAAGAGAAGAAAGGATGTGTGAAGTCCTCAACTGAAATAGTTTCAGGTTACTCCACGAAGAACCATTATCAGGTATCTGCAGTGTGGGCAGCATGGCTTATGAAGCTCACAGGTGCTGGCTTTGGTATTTTGTTTGCCTTGTGATGTCTATGTCTCAGCAGGTAGCTATTCACACACATTCTGTCATGCCGTCAGGTGGTAAGGGTCATGGCAGGAAAAGTTCTAACAGATTCATTAAAAATCATGTTCATATTAATCTGAAACTCAGATACATTGCAAATAATGAATGAGCTCTGCCAGATACTCCAAATCAATAATGGCAAAATCTATGCAATAAATAACTCAGTTATGTGTGTCTTCTATTTTACAGAAACTTCTAAAGTGCTGTGAGAAATATTTTTCTTAAAAAAAGAACAAACTTTTGGGAGTAAGACAAATCTCTCTCTCTCTCCAGCTCTAATGATAAGTTTCTTTTTAAGAACTATGACATGGAATACAGCTTCCACTGCATCTTTTAGAATTGTTTACTTGATCACAAAATGGGAAGCAAAGTTAAGGGCATAGATGTGTTGCTAGGTCCTTTAACTCCTATTCTCAATAATAGTTCTGCAGAACTAGGATATATTCTAGTCATTAAACACGTAATCTTAGGCATATATATTCCAAAAAACAATGCCTCTTGTTATTGTTTACTTTTAAAAATGGGAAATATGTCATAGCTCTGAGCTAAATACCTCCTTTGCATTTACATCTCTGAGTTTCCAAGAAAAACAATAATGTTAATGAAAGGTAGAGCATTTAATTTCAAATTTAAAGGCTTTTGTTGATAATGTTATTTAAACCTAGGAAGGTTATACCTAATTATAGATATGGCAGCATTTTTGACAGTTCACCTCTTTAATGGATTATCTTTTCTCATTTAAATAGAAGAAGTAGGAATATTAAAAAACCCCGAATCTACACATTTAACAAGCTTCTTTTTATATGCTTAATAACTATCTTTGAAGAAGAATACACTCCACACTGAGTTTTTAAAAACTGACAATATTTATTAAGCCACAAAAGAGCTTATGTAGCTTTGTGATTATGGACAGGAAAGAATTTTAAAAAAGGCAAAGTTAGCAAAAAAAAAAGCTTTAAAGTAAGCAGAAATTACATGTCAGTCATAGACATTAAAGCTGGCTGTTTTTAAACTCCTACTGCTAAGCCCTGGGCATGAAACAAGAAAATGATGAGGTAGGCTGAATGAAATGCACACAAATGCTAATGTTTAGAACCTTACCTAAAGTTAAAAATACAAATGCTTGCTTTAAGGAAAAGGTTTCAAATAAAATAAAAGAACCCATCACATGAGTCTGTATGAATACAAATATGCTGAAATCCACACATACAGAAAATGTTAAAGGTAGACTTTCTTTTTCTGTTGTGAAATCTTCCTAATGTATGCTCTAAAGAATACTGGAGTTTACTGTTAAAGGAATGCAGAAATAAGGATTTTTACTGAATGAAACCGCATGATTTTATCGTGGGGGGGAGGGAGGAACCTGGCAGTTTTCAAGTGGAACAAGACCGTTATCATTGCATATAATACAATCAGCATGAATTAATTTATTTCCTGCTTTTTTGGAATGCTTGCTATAGCAAATCACAGCATTTGCTGAAGAATTCTGCAGAAGAGTAAGGACTGAGCATGTTTCTTAGAACAATTGTCAAATGTTGCAAAATTAAGTATTTGATTTAGAAAACCATATCTTATTTCTTATCTGTGGCATTAGACATTTCCATGTGCCTATTGTAAGTGCACACTTACATGAGTGTGTCTTTGTGTATGTATAGTATTGGAAAAAATCTGGTTTGTTTCACTGTATTCATCTACAAAATAAAGCAACTTTGTAAAAAATAAAAAACAGATGTCTATCGTAATAAAACCCCAAACCAACAAACCCCAAAACATTTCAAATTAGAACATTACTACTTCTCTTTCCTGACCCAGAGTCCTATCATGAACTTAGACTTCAAAAAAAGAGCACTGAGAAAGCAGTGGAAAGGGCAAGAATTCCCAAAATTTACTGTGTATTCTTTATTTAAGATGTGAAGAAACACAGAGGACTCAGCTCACTTATTTTCCAAGCATTTCTATTCCCTTCTTGGACTCCTCTGTACTACAAACTTTTCCCCACCCAGTCTAATCCCTTGGTGTGCAGCTAAACTGCAGCCAGTGGACTTGGTCTCACCATTTGAAGCAACTCTACTTGAAAGGGAAGGGCTGATGGAACTGCCAAACTCCACCAGTCCAAACAGGAAAATCTAGTCTCTAGGGGATCTGTCTCCCTCTTGTCTGCACTCATGTTTAACCCTAAATGATTGTTGATTTATATACACAGAGTAAGCAAGAATAACAGTGACTCGTAATGACCCTGTTCTGGCATTGCATATGCTGTTGCTTGGTTTTGTTACTGCTACCATATTATTTCTGTTCCCTCATGGAATTTTTGCTTTATAAAAAGTTCTCTTTTTCCATCGACCTGGCTGTGTGCACAGTCAGGCTGAACCATGCATGGAATCTTTGCATCCTTCCATCACAGACAGTGATAAACACTATAGTTTTGCAACATACAGTTCCATTTTCAATTTCCTGCAATACATGTTAAAATTAAACATGTGCAGATTAAAAGGCTCTTTTGAGTCACCGCTCGTAGATCCACCTTTATTGGAACAGTTCATTAGTCAAGACTGTTTTGAATTTATTGTCTTGTGTGTGTGCATGCATTTGTGTGTGTGCATCTGTCTTCAGAAATAAAAACAGAGTATGGAAACAATTAATGGTAACATCCCATCCAGAATGCTCTCCCTACGATAGCTCAAGAAAACTGTATTTACAATAACAGCTGGCCACATCACGGACACTTTAGTCCATTATTTTAGTCAGAAAAATTGAATAAATATAACAGAAATTGACCTAATAATAAGACAATAAATTATGTGACTGTTGCAGATAAAGCCTTGTGAAATATAAAGCCTTATGAAATAGAAAGCCTTGATGTAATGGCAACTGCTCAACTCATACCTTTGAAGTAAGAGCAGTGCTAGCTGTTTGACTGAAATGTTGCAGGCAAATGTAAACTGCAAACAACAGTTAAAGGAAAGTTAGAATAACAGAATAAGCTTTGTTCTTCTAAAATAAATACCATTTGTTCTGAAAAGAAATATTATAAGGTAATCAATACCTTTTTTATATGAGACAATTAAAGAACAAATAAAGCTCATAATGTTGTTGTGTGCATCAAAAATAAGTACTTTCATACTCATGAAATAAGTGGAAAAACAAAAGTGAACATGAAAAATTCCAGCATTCCTGTCCTTTCATGATCTGACATGAACAATGTAATTCAAAAGCCACCAGAACCAAAAGGTCTAGCAAACTCCACAGCATTTCTGCATCTGGAATTTCCAATCAGACTTAGTAAGGTGATATGTCTATTGTGTTTTACAGTCTGTTCTGCAATGTCACTAGTTTTTTGCCATTAATATATGAAACAAAAGTATCAATACAGCCATTAGAATAAAATCCTGATCTCCATTTTAAGAGTTGGTGCACTCTAAAATAAAATAAAAATTATTTCTAGACATTGCCCCAAACAGCATCTCAGGGATTTCAGATTTCTTAGAAGCAGCACTTAAAATCATGAGCTCAGCTATCATACAGAAACTACAAATACATATTTTTAAAATATCATCTACAGCATCCAGGCACTTCATTGTTTTCTCTGCTCCAAGCCCTTATTCCCAGCAGCAAAAAAGCCATTGCAGAGATGCAGCACGTAACAGGTTCAGGAAAGGTACACATATCATTGTACATTCCTTGTCACTGGAAATGGGCTGGGTACACCAGTGGAACAGTGTAAACCTGAATTCTGACAGAAAGATTCACACTACGGGTCGTTTTTCACAAGCTTTCTGAAGGTGACATTTCATCTCATGAATTTTCATTAGAAAATCTCTTTCACTCTGTACAGGTGAAAACTATTGTCTTAAATACATGCAGTGAATATTCTTATCTGAAATTTGCAAACATTTATCAAGTCAAGAATAAAGGTGTGCACTCTGATGCATCAGTCACAATTAAGAGCTGTAACTCAGTCACCAAGTATGCAACCCTTGTGAAGGCTTCATACTTGTGGAGAAGTCTGTGCAAATAAAGCATGAACTTTAAGAAAAAAAATTAGGAAGGAAAAAAATACACCAAAATGATCATGTTTATTAATATAGATGTAAGAGAGATATTAGCTGGACACAAAGCCAAAGGCTACTCCTGCACTAGTGAACTAATTAGTAATATAGCGTGTGTTTTTTGGCCAGTGTTAAGGACCTGTTGCTACATCCTTGCCATTAAGTTCTCAGCCACCAAAATCCAGTGCTTGTGTATCACACTGGATTCTTTCAGGGGAGTAGTAGGAGGCAAGAACAAAACTCTGTTCCTGAGCATCTTATGAATGTAGGTGATGGCTTTCCAGTGCTTTTCTTACTCTCTAGCAATATCTAGTTTGTTGTTATGGAAATAGTGTGAAAAACTAAGTATGTAGCTATGTTGGATGTTAATTATTTCAAATGTTGCTTAATGAAAGTCAGTGGTATATTTGATTGTAATCTTCAATTCAAAACCATTTTCTACTAAGAAGTGGTCAATTCCTATTTTCAAAAATGACCCTAAGACACTGGGAAACAGGGTTGACTAGCTGCAGGGTGTATACATATATTTTTATTCCAAAATGGGTTTTTCTTAAATTTTTACTTACTGTATTTAGAAACTTTCTTACTTTGTGTCCTGTTGTGCTATGTACATTACAAGCTTCATATAGGGATAAAGTCCTGGAACCAGTTACTTACAATCAAAAATAAATGGGATAACTTAAGATTTAAACAAGCAGAGGGAGAGGGAAATAATTATAAAAAAGAAAAAGACAAGAAAGAAATCTGCTCTGGACACTGCCCAGTGGAAAATATATAACAATTATATCACTGAATCTGAACACAGCACAGAGCTTAGAGATGAAAACTATGAAATGATGATTTTCAAGAGAAAAAAACATTCCATGGGTTCTATAAAAATGTCTCTTCCTAACTGCTTCATAGACATTTACAATAAGATGCCTGAACACACAGAATATGAACCAGTATCTTCTAAAAATGGAGAGGAATCTCCTTCTAACATATGTCCTTGCTTTTGTCTTTTCATCTCGCTATAGGCATGTCCTCTCTGAAAAAAAAATTACATTTTGAAAAACATTCCCTTGAGTGTAAGCAGCAAGACACAGTGAAAGAAATTATTTGACTGCCTTTTTCTTCATCTATCATGAAAAAGACAAAACCATATCAAAGGAGCAGGAAAAAGGGAGGATATTTTGTCACCATAATATACTGTAGTACTTCCTTTGTGATAGTTGCTTATGTATGTAGTTTTTAGATTTTTTCCCTGTTTAATAGTTAGACAGTTTATAGTATGGAAAGATTACTATTTTCAGATAAATCTATTTGGTCATCATTGTTCGTTTATTTTCTTTCCCCTTTCATACCAGTCTGTGATTTCTCTCTCTGACCCATTCATTTTAGCTGGAAATTTCAAGTACATAGCCTTTTCCTGCCAGTAATTCTCTGAGAAATTATTTCGTATTAGCAGAGCTAGTGATTCTTCTCCTTTACTGTGAATCAAAAAAATCATTTTCTTTTCCCAGAGATAAAGAGTTTGGATCCCAAATTTGGTGAATGACAGGAGAATACCTTTACATATTATTATTCTTTCTTTTCCTTTTGTCTTCGGAAATGAGAAATATTCTGCAGTTTAAAACATAAATAAGTCATAAAGCTATTAAAAAAAATCCTTTAGAGATTTGACATGACCAGTATCATCACACAAAATTGTGTGATGATTATTTCAATAGTGTTGTGCAGAGTTGTCTGCAATGTAGCAGACAAGTGAGCAATTTTAACAGCTAATGCAATAGATCAGCATATTTCCTCCAGGATGAACAATGATGGAAATTGTTTGGGTCAGGCAGTCCCAAAGTGTAATGTATATTCTTCCTAAAATCTACAAGGATTGAAGACAGAGGATATGTTAAACCTGCTTCTCAGTGGTTTCCCATTCCATTTCATTTTGAATATATTTCTGCACACACCCATAGGTTTTGGTTAAAAAGACCTTTTTTTTTTTTCCTTACTATTTGTGCTTGTAAGATCATCTTAAATTAGAACTCATGCTGGCACTGTAAGTGTGTGTATTTTTTTGCAGCTAAATAGAGCACAAAAAAAAGAGGAATTATCTTATTAAAGCAGTAGGTTTATCAAAACAATTAGGTGTATAGCATCAATGTATTGAATTTTAATAGTATCTCAAGGGCTGTTTAATTTTTCAACCAAACAAAGGTGAATTTTCAAAGATTTAACAAACATAGGATATTCCTTTCAAAGTGAAATTTCATTCTCCCTCTTCCTCAAATGAACAGCTTTGCTTAAGGAAACAAGAACTTGAGAAGTCATAAATGCAGTTGTGTTCTCTCAGGTAATGAAAATGTGCAGATGGAGAATCAGTTCAGGCTGTGATTTAATGCAGCCTCCTCAGTCCGTCAGAAGAACTGTAAATCCTATACAGAAGATTTGCACCCAAATGTAGTGGATTTTGGCTTTGCTCCTGCCCTGGATGGGTACTGGGAAGGCACCCACAAACTTTCTACTATTAAACAGAAAATACACTGAAAAATGGGGACTCAGGACCCTGAAAATTCTGTGGCATTTCACTGCCCCACTTTTGCAGGAGAGAAAATTATTTTGCACTGATTTTTGTTAAAGTGCCAATCACTTTTTAGGGGTAGTAAAATCCCAGGAACTCTAGTTCCCACAGTGGAAATAGAGACAATCAGCAAACACCCTACTTAGCTACATCTTGCTTCATAAGGGGGTAATTTTGAGAGAAGGATTAAGTGAGCATAGTATTAATAAATCCCAATTTTCTATAATAGCACAATAGATAAATGTTAGTGGCTCACAGGAGATTTTTTTAAAAAATATTTTCATGGCTAAAGCTACATAATAAAACAAAAAACCAAACAAATAAACAAACAAAACCCAAAAAAACCCCCAGGAATCTGTTTCCAGGTATTGGGTATCTTTCCCCCATTCTTTATCTTTTATGAACATCACCACCTTCATTAAACGAGTCTCATGAATGCCATACTCCTAGATATAATTGCTTCCATTTACACTGAAATTCAGTTAGCAAATATATTTCGGTCCATATGGAATTGGCTTAATTAAGACAGACTAATATTTTGGACCAAACTAATTAATAGCTTAGGAGTGGATTCAGATTTAAAATTTTTAGCAGTCTCTTAAAGTACCATCTCTCAGAGGGAGGCAGCTGCTCATCATTGACATGCAAGACTAATATATTCAACTTGAAAATGAACCTGAGTCGTTCCAGCTGAGCTTTGCCACTGCAGGTATTGGAAATGTTCTTGTCACCTGAGTATTCCTAGTGCTTCTTCTTTCATCTAATTAGCTCTCATATCCTAAAACAAAGTTACAGAGAAATTGGTGTACTCTTGCTAACTGAATTTGTTGTGGAATAGAAAATATCAAGGAGCAGACAGGGCTGAAAACACTGTCCTGCCATCTCCCATGGAAATGCAGCACTGCCACCCATTTCCAGACACTGAGGAGGAGAAGTGGATAGTGCTTCCTTCAGGAGGGAAGGAAAGATGAAAGAGGTAGCAAATAATATAAATGAGACCTGTATTACTTTCCTTCTTTTACTACTGTTCAGGTTACAAAACTCATCTGGTCTCCTGACTATTACTGAATGTTGCTTCTCACATTTTCCTTCTAATTTGTTTCACTTTCTCCCTTTGTTATATTGCATATATAATCACAGCAACAAGATGTGATGTTTATTGTATACTTATGCACTTATAATAGTGAACCCAAGTCACCTAAGACCCCTGGACAGGATGTAGATTTACAAAAGTTACTGAATCTTGAATTTGATTACTTGAGTTAAAGTCAGTCATGACAATATGATATTTGAATTACTTATTTAGTCCTTCAGCTTATAACTTTTGAAATTGCTTTCTTTCAAACATAAGAATTGAACATGACCTTGCATCTTCTTGTTGTCTCAGCATCGTGTTCTCCTTTGAGAAAAATGTCTTCTTCTCTGGGAGGTGAAGATCAAATCCTCAGTGGATCAAGTCCTTGGACAAAAGTTGTGATGGTATAAAATTCTTGCAATCCTGCAGCTATTGTTAAACATATATTATCTTACATATGCATACTATGTACATATTCATTGCCTTTATAGACAGTGAGAGTTTAGAAACAAATCAATCAATCCTCAAAACTCACTACAGCACATGAATATTTCTGTAACAATTTATTTTGCTTTGAGTAACATATGAATGCTTCCTTAGAGTAGCCATATCATTCTGAATCTTCTGATGTTTGTGAATTATGTTAGCAATGACATTTTCTACAAGTAAACATAAAATTCACTACTATGTTAACACTGTGGTTAGTATAGAGAAAGGATCTCTAATAAATACAGCTTTCACTGTATTTATTTCTTTATTTCACTGTATTTATTATTGGTTTTTCTGCCACTTTATTGTACCTTCCTTTAGATAAAGCAGCACAAAAATTTGCTAATTATTTTTCCCACTGCAGTATATGTTTGTGGTGCCACATTTTAGTTTTAGTCCAGATTTCTGCATACAAACAACGTTTCTGAAAATGGTACTCTTACAAGTTAATAAAAAAGGTATTACCTTAATCATAAGTAGTTTCTTCTGTGAAATCAAGATGAAAGGAAAATGTTTGAGAAGGTGACAGCTTTTATATTTTGTGTTTCCTTGGTCAGAGCTCCTGCTGCTGCATAGCTTTAAATGTAAACAGTTTGCTTGAAAAACAGTGGTGTTGTTTTCCTTTGTATTTTATTTCACTTGGAATTGATCATGCCCCTGCTTTCAGATTTACCAAGATTAAAAGTACATCTGAATTAATGTCAGCTTTAGATATCTATTACAATGTCAGTAGACTGAAATCTATGATATTAATGTCACATATATCTAGTAAAGTGGGAACACAAGTATAGAAATAGGGATTTTTAGAGATCTGACCCTTTTTTCTTCTTTGCTGTAACTTTCTGCCTGATAATAAACAAACACCTGCTGGTTCACATTCTCTGAAATATCTAAGTGCCAAATTGTCATTGGAATCTGTTAAGTCATCTATAACCAAGAATATTAATAGACATCAACCTCAGTCTCCTGTCTGGATGACAGGTTATTCAGACAGAAGATATCTAAAGATATCTTAACCTTAGTATCCTTGCAACATTGAAGACAAACAGTGTCCAGGGCCAATATAGGTAGGAGGGCTACCAGCTGCTCAAGGGATGTCACCCTTCTCCTCTAACAAGCACTGCTGAGACACATTTGAAATGCTGTCTTCTTTGCAAGAGAGAAATGGACATTCTGGATCTAGTCCAGCAGAGGGTCACAAATGCAATCAGGGAATGGGAGTGTCTGCTGTATGAGGAGAGGTTGAAAGAGCTAGGACTGTTGTGCCAGAAGAGAATGGCCTGGGGAAGTAATATCAGTGTGTTTGCATGGTGTAAATACGAGCTAGAATTTTCTCAGTAGTAGCCAAGGAAAGGACAAGAGGCAATGACCACAAACTAAGATACAGGCAACCTTATTTAAACATCAGAAAACCACATTTACTGTGAGAGGGTCAGATACTGGCACAGGTTACCCAGAAAGGCTATGAACTGTTCATTCTATGAGACAATTTAAACCAAGCTGGATGCAGATCTGATCAATCCACCCTAACAACCATGCCTTAATCTGGGAGCTGGACTACATGATTTCCAGAAATTCCTTCCTACTTCAGACACTCTGTGATTTTGTGGTGAATAAGCAGAATTAATTTAAAATATGAGATACCCATTTCTCCAATTATGCTATTGAACTGTTTAGCATAGACTCATGTAATAAGCTGAGTTAGAAGGGGCCCATTAGGGTCATTGAGTCCAACTCCCGGTCCTGTAGGTTCCTGCAGGAACCCCAAGAATCACACCATGTGCCTGACAGCATTGTCCAAACTCTGTCAGGCTTGGTGCTGTGACCACTGTCCTGCAGAGCCTGTTCCACTGCCTGACCTCCCTCTGGGCGAAGAAACTTTTCCTGATATCCAACCTAAACCTCTCTGATACCGCTTCATGCAGTTTTCTTGAGTCCTGTCACTGATCACAGAGAGGGGATCAGTTCCTTCCCCTCCTCTTCCCCTGACAAGGAAGCTGTAACTGCAATGAGGTCTCCTCTCAGTCTCCTCCAGAATGAACAGTCCAAGTGACCTCATCTGCTCGTTATCCTGTTTCCCCTCAAGGCCCTCCCACCATCTTTGTTACCTTCCTTTGGACACTCTCTAATCGATTAATATCTTATATTGCAGTGACCAAAACTGCACACAAGACTCATGGTGAGGCTGTCCCAGCTCAGAGCAGAGCAGGACAATCCCCTTCCTGGCCTGGCTGGTGATGCTGTGTCTGATGCCCCCCAGGACAGGGCTGGACCTCCTGGCTGCCAGGGCACTGCTGGCTCATGTTCAGTTTTACACTGACCAGGACCCCCAGGTCACTATGCTGCTCTCCAGTTCCCTATACCTGGAAAAGCATGTGGAATCCTGACAGTTCCACATAATTCTTATCATTAAAATATCTTTAGATATCTATTTGCGCATTCTCATGCTCTTCTGGTCTCTCAAAATGTTGTCATGCCTCATACTCAAGAGGTTATACGTATTGTATCAAAATTTCTGTCAAATTAATAAACTGAACTTAGATATGAAACAAACAGTAGAACACAATCATTTTATGAAGAAGGAATAACATATACTTCTCTGTGAAAGTGCTAGGTATGGACCTCTTCAGATTTTCCTAAAATGTTAAATCACATCTTCATGATTATATCAGAAGCTGTGGATTTATTATATTAAAAACTATCTCCCCTGAAGTGAGAGAGGTTTTATGATTATGCAGAGGGACTACAATGATTGATTTAATTTTAAAACAGACACTGGGCAGGACTGTGCATCATTATCATCTCTGATTACCTATTAAAGGAAAAAATATAATCTCTAAAAATACAAGCCTTATTAGACAATAAGACAATATGTATGTCCAGGAATAAAAAAAAATCAACACAGCATTTCTTATGATGTAGAACAATTGTGTAATTTCAGAAAAACTAACCAAGAAAAATGAGGTGTTGGAGAGTAAGCAGTAAATTTGTGCTGAGAGATAGCAGAAAAACTCGTAACAACTGAAATGATGAAATTATTATCACATAAATATGAAGACGAAATTGTACTGAAATGCTAAAGTAGTAGTAGTCTTTTTAAGAAATTTGAAATAGAAGTTAGGAAACCTATAGAGATCTGGACTTACAACTGCTTCTTGTGGGAAGCTCACTCAGATTTCAAAAAGCAAAGGTTTTCTCATAAAGTATGAAACAAAACACAGGCAGTTATTGGTACTCAGCATCTTTGTGCTTTTGAGACATGAATACCAAAGGAAACAGGACATTAAAAAGATTTTTGCTAAAGTAAAATATTACAGATGAATGCTGTGAGTCAGTTATGCCTTTTTTATGACTAAGAAAAGAATAGAAGGATCCAGGGATAAAAGACATAATTTGCTCTGATATTTTGTACCAATAAGGTGAAGAAAATTCAGTTCTGTGAGGTCTGTATAGGCAAGTTACAATAACCATAGCCAGTCTTGTGACACATAATGAGATCAATCTGGTTGTAATGACATGACAGCTACTACAGGTTTGTGAACATGCTTTGATAATATAAACGAAGCATATGTATTCAATATAATATGCTAATTGGTTAAGTCACAAATCTGTGCCAGGCATCATGCTAACAAACAGACAGAATTGCACAGTTCAGTTTACTAACATAGATACAGGCATAGGTTCCAGCATCTGTTCTGGTGATAACTAAAGGCATCCTGATTTTGAAGCATTCTGGTCTGTGTTACACATACATAGGTACAGAGAGCCTAGAGATAAAAGTCTGGCTATGCTCCATATCTGATAAAAAATAGTGTTATCTCTTCTTTCATTCTGTTATCACAGCATCTCTTTTGTTTTCATCCCACAAAGCCCTCATTCTCAAGTCTAAATTGTCCATTGTGCTGTTGCTCAATGTTTATTGGACTCCTTCTACTGAACTCTTAACAAATTACAGATCTGTAAAAGAACTAAAATGGCGTAAAATGTAGAGATGTCAGATATCTGCATCTCTCTCCATTGTCCTAGAAAATCTGACCTTGTGAACCCTTGCTTTTCAGTCTTTGCCATCTTCTGCTCCCCATTCACTACATAATGTAACTAAAATGTTCTTTATTTAAAAAAAGGTTTCACTTTTAGTGTATCTTAGAGCTTCCCCCTCCTTTTTACAGTAAGCCACTCCTCCATTCTCAAGGAGCTGTAGTAAATGGGTTGATCCAAGCTAATCCAAGATGGAATTGGTGACCAACTACCATTCTCTTTCATCTATATTGGAAGATGAAGGTGTGATCAACAACAGTACTCCTAGAGACAGCTTGATATTCTTTATCTTTCTCTTGTGTTTCTGCAAGATATTTAGCCTGTATCTCATCTTGATAAAAAGACTTTCTTTAATTTGAAAGCTTTGACTTGCTTAGAACTGATCTTTGGCAAGGTTATTCAACATTTTTGTATGGCAGGTTTATTTTTATTGATTTACAGGCTTTTCAGATTAATAAACCTCCAAAACCAAACAAGAAGTGATCCCCCCTAGACCCACCCTGAAAATTCTAATTCTTTATTTTTGTAGCATTGGAAATGTCAATTTTAGCAGTTAAAGAAGTCTGAAAGGCTATTCCAGGGGGAGAGGGAGGTAGAAGGAATTTTGTTTACTTTTTAACTTTAAAGAAATTGTTCCACTTTTTTTTTTTTTTTTTTTCCCTTCTGGAGGAAAGCATATTGCCTAGCCTTCTGTAAGCAATTCATATGTTCTTTTCAGTTAGAATTTATAATATTCTCACACTCTTGACTGGGGCAAGATATAACCCAGCAATTAGTGTGCTTCACATTACACCCATGAATGGATAGCCAAGCTAGGCTGAATGATCAGTGCAGGCATAGAGCATCTTAACTGGGCATAGTAATCTGGACCAACCATGCTGAAAGATGGGCACCAGCAGTCTCACAGAGCTGGCTGCACGGAGCTGAAGTGCCATGCAAAATCTGCAGTGAATCCTCCTGCCTCCACAAACTGGAACAAATCAGTTTCTGAGCTACACTGTCCTTTCAGTAGTATTTCATCCAGTTACTGCAGTCAGTTCAGTTAGTTCAGTTATTCCATCCAGAATTTCTCCACTTTTGAATGTTTGAATTTCTAAATTTGGAAACAGAAAAGTGAGAAAACCAAGAAAAATTCCAACTTCTTAATTTAAGAAAAACCTAACAACAACTTTGTTTTTCTTAAATAACCACCATTTATGACAAAAAATAACTCCTGAGTGAATTGTTATGGTAATAAGTCATATACCAGGAAATATTTATTATGGACAAACTAGCATGGGCTCAAAAAACTTAGAAGAATGTCCAGCTATGATAGAGTCATCCTTTTATTAAAACGAAGACTACACATGTTGACAAAGGAAAAAAATGAAACATTGATTTCTTAATGTTGTTATGCCATAATTAGGAATAACAGGAGCAGTGGAATTTAAAACTGATGTGATTTACTATTAATGGACTTCATCCACAAGAATTCATAGCACCAAGATTTCTGCTAGCATCAATTAGGGTCCAGAGTTTCACAAGTATTTGTGAGATCTCATTATGAGATTTTGGGGTGCTTCTAATCTGTAACTTTTGGTGCCTCAATTATTTTTGCAAATCCAATCTCTCTTGCCTTCATTTTTCATACAGAATTATCATCTGGGCCTCGAATGTCTCCTGTAAATAAATACATGGGCTAGGCAAGCCCTAGGCAAGACTTTTGAGCTCACAGTGGTGATAGTTCAGCTGAGCTATAGACACAGTGAACAAAAGCCACAGCCCAAAAGAGCTTTTAACTGTATAGCAAGAATATTGAACTCTCCAATTTCCTAGGATTTAATAATCTTCTAGATTTTTTAACTGAAAGTGGATTCCTTTTCCTTTGTTCACTTCTTAGTTAGTCTGTTTCTTCTAGATTTTGTTTATATTAATAAATTGTACCTGACTCCTTTTTGCCCTACTTAGGTATAGTCAGTAATGTTCCTTTGTTTTTAATGTTAGACATAGATATTTCTTTTCTCATCTTATTACTTATCGTTCATATTTAATGCTGCACACAGAATTATCTTTTAGACTCTTTTTACCTTTTGATTTTTTATATTTAATGACACACCCAATTGTTTGATATCCTTTTTTCCCCTGGGAACCTGTCACTGCTCTCTATTTAGCTGCTTTGAACTAGCTTTCATCTTTTAGTATTTAAATCATCTAAGTTCTCATGTATCATACTGGATTGTTCCTCATTATTTACTCCTTCTGACTATAATGCCATTCTCTTCAAACTAGTGTTACTTTTTGCTTTGTTTCATGCTCTTTGTTTTTAATTTTCCAAGTCAGATTTACGCTTATTACATGACTCCCACACCTTAGCTATTGTCATTAACCTCAGATGTGAGACTTTATCAAAAGGGTTTTCAGAAGCTTGTCTGAAGTGTCTTATCCACAGTAGCTCGTTTGTCGTGTGCGACCGAGGAGAGTTATTGAGCGACAGAAGGCTCCTCTCCCTGGAAGCTAAGTGCCCAACCCTCTGAGTCCTTTGTTTGAATGTAGGTCTCCAACATGGCAGTCTACAATAGAAGCACTTGACAAAAGGATTGATTTTTACATCCAGCACTGGAAGAATGCATATAATTTCCATGTATTACATGGTGTATGTACTACATAATTTGAAACATTTTTTTTCTAGCTGCACTGAATATCCTGTTTAAAGCCTGGGCTATGTTGAATGTGATTTCTATTATTAAAAAAATAACACTAACTTCAGAATTAAACTCTCAGTACTTGCCATCACTGCCACAGAACTTTGCCAGACATTATGAATTGTTTGCTTGCCAGCCAAAATCCAAATCTAAAGTGCAGTTCCAAACCCAAAACTGTGCTTGCAAAGTACAAGTCTGTGAAGAGAACCTAACTGGAACTGGATGAGTTTTTCCTATAGATACTCAAAAAAACCCCCAAATAAACTTCACGGAATCTGCATTTACATTTAAAAATACTTTAAATCCTGATGATTCATAAGTATCAGTAAATAAGGAAATAAAGTAATGCCTTCAATAAAGTCAGTGCTATGTTTTGCTCCTAAATGCTCTAAGTAACACTATTCATTCCATTTCAAGAAAAGTATTTTATCACTGATGGGCAATAAACATGGAATACTGGGGAAACCTCACATACTAGTAGAATGAAAAAAAAAATCTACAATTAAAAGGATGTTTATATGGTAAAAGCATAAAAAATGCCCAAGTAGTAAAAACTAGGAGATCAGAAACATTTTTTTCTCTGTGCCCTATGCTTCAGAAATAGGAGACATTTCCTTAAAGGCAGTAAATGAACTTCAAAACTCATCATCATCACATTTCAGTGTTGGTAAAAATGCTGGGAAAAATCTCATACCCCAATATTTAAGGCTCCATTGAGCAACAGAGACCAAATCAAGACTTTTTGAAAATAGGGGTCAGGAGGCATTTATTCCACCTCTGTCTACATCACATTTCTGTAATGTAGCTATCACCTGAGACTATGTGTAGCACTGATGACTTGAATGACACCTTCTGTTGGTGCTCACTGCAAATTGTGTTAATAGGAATTAAATTAAATCCATTAGAACTGCTGTCTTCATAGCTGACTTTAATTCAAAGCTGCTTTGAATCAAAACATAATCAAACTTTTAGACTTGAGGCTTCACAATCAAGTTAGACTGATCAAAGGGGGAAGTTCTGTGCAATGTTTAATCTAATGTAATTGAGGACCTAACACAGGTGGTTTTGCTCTCCTTCCTGTTATCCTTCTTCATATGATTCTGCCCTTCTTTGTGTCTGTTTGACTGAACTTTCTGATCTAGCTTCTTCTGCAGTTACTTACTGTTGTATTTGGTAATAACCAGGCACTGCAAAAAACTGTGGGTAGGAGATTACTTTAGTGCTTATTTAAAAATGCTCACTTAGGTCAATTTTTCTTCTCATACCTATTTGCATGTTGCATTTCTATTTTTTGACAGTGTGCTGGTTTGGCTGAGGTAGTGTGGCTATGTATGTGGTTATGTATTAGACTTGAGCTGAACAGAGGGTTGATAATAGAGAGCTGTGTTTGCTGTTACTGAGCAGGGCTTAGACTGAGCCAAAGTTTTCTGCTTTTTGTACTGCTGTGCTGGCAAGGACACTGGAGGTGCATGGGGTGCTGGGAGGAAGCCAGGACAGGTGACCCAAACTAACCAAAGGGAGGGGCATTTGGAGTGATGGTATTTGTCTTCCCAAGTTACTGCTACATGTGAAGGAGTCCTGCTTTTCTGAGATGGCTGAACACCTGCCTGCACATGGGAAGCAGTGAATTATTTTTTTTGTTTGACTTGGTTTGTGTGCACTGCTTTTCCTTTCCCTATAAACTGTCTTTATCCCAACCCATGAGTTTTCTGGCTTTTTCCCTTCTGATTTCCTCCTTGATCCTGCTGGTGTGGGACTGAGCAAGCAACTGCATGGGGCTTGCTTGCTGCTTGATATTAAATTATGACAGACAGCTAGAGTGGTTATATAGCCCAGCAGTTGTTTGGTTTTGTTTTTTTTTTATATATAATTCATACCATAGATCAAAATAAGTTAATGCAAGAGAATAGCAAGGAAGCCCTGATGAGAAGGTGAAGGTAATTATGGACAGAATTACCCTTTCTAATAGCTGCTGGGTTTAGCTTGATTTAAGCTGACTGTGGAGCTATCAAAGGAAGCCAAATTCAGGTTCCTCTAATGAGCATATTTCATACAACCTCTCAAAACAAAGTGAAATAGGTCAAATAGTAATCATAGTCTTGTATTGAAAAAGGTTTTCTGTCCTAGCGAGTTCAATACTAGCTCTGTTCCTGATCTGAGAGCCTTAGATGACTTGAGGCTGTATGCAGAATAAACAACATAGTGAATTGTACCCAGAAATAAAATGTAACTGCTGCAGGGCAGAGAGCAATCATTAAATATGTTCCTCACAATAATGCAGTTGACTCTAAAGATGAATTACTCCTGTTAGCAGTAGATTAAGTTTCCTTGACAGATGTTTTTCATACATAGTAGGATAACCTGTTTCAGTAGAATTTGGGCTGCATGGGTGTCCCTGCTTTCGGTTCAGTCTCAGAGAAGAATGCTCAATAAATAATACAGGAGAGCAAGAGAGAAAAGACATATTTGCCATTCTGGGGGATAAATATGTCTTACAAAACTGTGACAGTAAAATGTATTGACAGAGGTCAGTTAAATTTACTCTGTAAAAAATACATCACCAACAAAGTTGTGCAGACTCTGTCTTAGGTCTTCAGTATCATTTCTGGGAAGTCAGTTATGGACAAATCCCATACCTGCCTTGCTAGAGTGAAGTTGCTCTACTTTTTGTACCCTGTTAGCCAAGACACAAAAATTACTTTCAATCTTGATGACACTACAAACTTAGATGTTGCTTTATTCTTGTTTTATGACTAAAACCTAACCTAAACCAAACCAAAAAACAAACAAAACAAAAATAAGAAAGAGGGAGGAAAACCACAAAATAATTTTCTAATGAAATTCATGGACAGGAAGAATAAAATGTGAGTCTTTGTCATTCTGAAAATTCAAAGGAGTAAATCTACCAGATCATCCTAACCAACTTAATAGAGAAATTATCAAAGTTGTTTTGGCAATATTTACTCATGAAGCAACTAAAGCGTTTTAATGAACTTTGTCTAATACTATCAGAAATTTCCTAGATTGCATTGAAACCAAATGGTCTACTAAATAAAGATGTCTATAAAATTTAAGAGTACTAAATTGCTTAAACAGGACCTCAGTGGGCAAGGCAGGGTAGCACTTGGACATGAATTGATGTGAGTGTTGGTTTCAAAATATTTTTTCTGTTTTAGTAGCCTTATCATCCCTTGTTTATAGGTATTTAAAATCTGCCTTTCTGAAGACCCACATCTATAAATAACAGACTTAGGCTTCTATTGATCTTTATCCTCAACTAGTTAGGTGTAGCCAGGACTACTTAGGAGAGATTTGATCATCAACACAGATTCTTTAGAGTTCATTTTTACTGCTATTGCTCAATGATTGTTTGGAAGCAGATGCAGGAATTAATTGTTTTCTTCTCAGCTACCTGACAGTATTCATGCCCACACTCATGGAAAACAGAACCTTAATTTCCCTACTTAGCAGTTTGCTGAAGTGTTAGATACCATCTGACTTAAAAATACCTCTCTACACCATGTTAATAAAATTGTGGCCATACTAATAGTCATCTCATCTTGTTCCCTCTCTTTTCTGCATATATACATATCTATATGTGTGTGTGTGTGTGTGTGAATTACCTGTGCCTATAAAACCACATACAAACCTCTATATTTTGTGCGTTATATACACTCATATCCTTATAATATAAATACATTTATTTAAATTAAATACTTTGATGATGCAGACCTAACATATATATGAACATAACACAGATTTATAATTGCAAGTCACTAATGTGATTTATAAGTATTTATGAATTAAAGTTTACTAAAACCACTTTTCAATACATATTTTAATCAAATGGTTCTTTCTCAGGTAGTAGACAGATGAGTTACTTAATAATTCAGTGGACCCATAATAAATAGGTTTAAATCCCGCACTGTGGTGAAGTTTCATTAATTTGGTTCTGCTTATATTAAACTCAAGCACCTAAAGTTCTTGTAACATAATGGCACACTGACAAGGAAGGGACAGCACAGGAAGAAAAGGAAATTAAATTATTATTTTTAGGAAATTTCATCATTCCCACTGGAACTGAATCACATTATAATTGTACTCATATGCACATAACAATGTAATTCATTTTTCAGAGCATTAATAATATGAAAGTATCAATAAATCTTATAGTAACAGGTTAAAATTCATAGCATTCATTGTCAAATAAAAATTGTATCAACTTTCAGCAGATACACTATTTCTTTGATGCTTCATGCCTATTACACTCATCATATTGTGTTACATACTGTACCATAACACAGTGTGACCCTTCAAACTGGATATGGTTCACATTTGAAATACTGAGTCAGGGAATAATACAGGGTGACATGGATGGAATAAAGGATTTTTATTCTGTTTGATTTTGAACTGCTTTACATTTTTGGATATAACTCAAATCCTAAAGATAAAGCTATATTTATTCATTACCACTGACTTGAAAGTTTAAAAGAAATCTGTGCACACCTTAACTATTAATTGAACATGAAGAAAAGGATTAATTGCTATTTGTATTTCCAATTTCAGTGAAAAATTTGTGCTATTAATGATGGTGAGAGCCAGAGGCCAGGAGCCTGAGTCTACAAAGCCTTTGCATACTATAGGCATTCTCTCGTGGTGGTTTCTTTAGTAATCTTTTATAGGAGCTGATAACTCACCAGGTGTCTGAGAGGTTGAAATATCATGAAATATCATCTTCACTGAGAAGAATTGTATAGTCCCCAGACAGACATTTTGAATTGTAAAGCCTTGTATCAATATCTGTTACAGCCACCTACAACCATCTTAATTCCACAATACTTTATTACACTGTTGCAAAGCAGTAGAATCCAGCTTTGATTGCTGTTGACACTTGTGATCAAGTTGTTTTCTTGTATGATCAAACTGACACACAGAAGGGAGGAAAAACTCAGAAACAGTATAAAAATGCTTGAAAGCTGTAGTTGAACTTAAGTACATAATCTCTAAAACATTCTTCCTTTATTGTGCTATGCCATATGTTAAATACACTGTAACTTCAGTTAAAATTGAGACCATAATATATTACCTTTGCTTTATTCCTGTATCCTTTTCTTCCCAGTATATAGTTATTGAATAAAATTGTTTATAGAACGCTGCTGCCTGATAGACTTGTGAAAGATGATCCCTCCTGAGGGAGGGATATTCCCTTTGGCTGGGTCTGAGAACATGATTGGAATTTTCTTAGTCTCAAAATACTGAACTTTGATTTTTACTTTTTTTCTCTCTTCTTTTAGTTTCTAGTAAATTTAAGTGTAATACATAGTCTCTGACGTTGGACTTCTACATGATTTCCAGAGTTACAGACTATATTCCATAATCTGTAACTGTGCTTCAGATAGATGGACTGCCACTAGCTGAAATTTGGAGTATAATTTTTTAATGTATTTCATAAGTCTTAGGGGTGGTTTTTTTTTTGTTTGTTTTTGTTTTGTTTTGTTTTGTTTTTTTTTTTTAAGAAGGAAGGTAAATTTTTTAGTAGTGGATAGTAAACCCAGGTCATACAGAAATCAACATGGCCAAACTGTATAAATACTTAACATCAGAAATAGAACTATCAAATGTCATCTTTGAGAATTCAGGAATTAGGTTGGGTAATTCATAGAACTTGTATTTATAAGTCTCTTAAGTAAGTACTGTGTATGGGATCAGTGAAATACTTCAATAAATCCTTTAGCACCTTGAGGAAAATTGCAGGCAGCAAGAGATCATAAGCAAGAAATTATGTTAAACTGACTTGCTATCAAAGAAAATTCAACAATTTGCTGCAGAAGGTAGGGTTAATGCAGTGAGCATAATAGGCACTGTTTGAGTCCTCTGACTCCAGTAAAGATCCAACCTATTAAAGTAAGGCTGAATTTGAAATATTTTTCAAGAAAATCAGTACATATAGCAATGCATAGAATGAGAGCTTGAAAACAGTAATGGCATTATCTTTCATTATGATTAATCTCTGATTAGATTTTTTTACTTGTCACAGTAGTATTACTAATGATCTACCTATCCCAGTGCTGTTCAAATCTCATTGAACATCTTCATGAACATACCAGCAGAAGGTAACAAAATTAGAGCTCAATAAATTATGTAAGCAGAAGTATCTTTCTTTTTGAAGAACATCACTTTAAAGATCATCATCCTGATTTTTTATTTATTTCTGTCACCCTGGAGGAAACATATTTTATTCTTTGTAATACCAGATTTCAGCAGGTAAAGATGTGAAATGGCACTGTCATTCCAGGTAGTTTCTGGCTAAATTTCTTCCCTGATTGAAAGGAAGGAGAAATTTATAGTGTGGTCATTGACTGGGGAACATCAGGTAGCAAGTTCTGGGAAAAAAAAATCATTGAAAGAGTTAAGCACACATCATCTTCACAAAATAAAGGTTACAAGGGGTTATAATGACAAGTCTATCAATGTCTGAGGGAGCAATGTCAAACAGAGTAATATGAAAAAGAGAAGGAGAAGGCTTATTGAAAATTACTAATCAAATCAATGAAATAATTAAATAATTCTATGCAGTTGTAAATGTAATATGGAGATGTATTCTATGCTGGTAGAAATCTGGACTAATGACACATTATATCTTCCATGATTTTAGATTACTGGGTTCTCTGATCCTTTATAGGCTAAGAAGATTGGGTAAAATATCTTCCATCTGAGACTACTTGAAAGATTACAGTGGAGTACTGGAAATTTCCCAGAGTCTGAAAAACTTACTGGTATTGGTAAAGCTACTCACAGTGAAAGGATTAAACAGTGATTAGTAGAGATTCTGGTCATAAAGTTTATTTCATGTATTCATTTACATATGTATGTTATTGTTCCTATATATTTAAATAGTTGTGTCTGTATCTCTATAATCAGAAAGATATATGCAAAGTAGAAGCTGGGAAGTATTTTAACTTCTTTTATGAAATTCCAAATAATTTTTGGAGATTGAAGCTCTATGCCTCTCTTTCACTTTGAAAACCTTCGTGACTTTAAGAGTTGAATGCTAAACTCTTTCTTATTCCAGTTTATTTTACTGAGTAGTAGAAGTCAAGAGGTCAGCCTTCAGTCTGCATGTATCCAGTCATTCATCATTTTACCACATGTCTTATGAAGAACAGGTTATCCTTGCTATCTTGCAGGTTTCCTTATCAGAGAACTTTATCAGAGATGAGCTAAAAACCTTAAACAGTAGTAACAGTATCACAAGGTCAGTCAACAGCAATGTCAAAAAATAGTGTTTGTTCTCTGCTTCATAATTTCCACTGCTTGCAGATACCTTTCTGCTGTTCCACATAGACTCATCTCCTAATAAAAAAGGACAGAGTTTTTCATCTGTAAAGAAATAGATTGCCACAGGAATCTGTTCGAAAAATGTGTGCATCTTCTAGTGATGTAAAGTAATAACTAAATAAACAAACAAACCTGCATGGCATTTCAACGGAAAGTAGTGTGTTTGAAATTAAAGCAGTCAAGGACCATCAGCTAGCAGGCTAATCTATGCAAATATTCCATTCTGTGTTGAGGAGGCACTCACAGCAACATCATCTCGACTTAGTGCTTCATTACAGGCACGAAGTAATATCACTGTCCATTGGTGCTAAACTTTCAAAGTGACAAAGTACCACATCAGGAGAAAACTGAGGTGAATAAGAGCGCTCTGCTGATCAGAAGACTGCAGATGAGTTTTAGTGTCCCTGGCTTTATCAGTGACAGACTTATTAACTGTGGCCAGAAAGGCTGACACTTGAATACAGAAGGGATCTTCAGCCATAAGCTTGAATTGCTCTAGGTGTCTGCTGACTAATCAGTACCCAGCAGCAGTTCTGCCAGGGTCATCATCTGCTCAGATTCACTTCTGTAATCGGTAGTGGTCACATCATTAACACAGCTCAGCCAACATCCAGCCAAGGGTAAGTCATACAACATTTTGCATGGTTTAAGCAGATGTAAGACAGCAAAATTCCAGTCCCACAGCAACAGTTCACACTGCTCCCTGGAATGACTCTTGGTGTCACTCATTATATGTCCCTTTCACTCTCTAAAAATTAGTCAACTGGTTCAAATTAGCCTATCTACTCTTCCCCTTGAATCATCAGAGAAAATTGCTTAAAAATATTTAATCTACAATAATGTAAGAGTGTATGAAAAAATGAGTTGCCCCTTGGGAGATGCTTCTCTCTTTCTGTTGACTAAAGAGCAATAAAGCTTAGATAACTTAGAGCTGAGGCTATTCATCAACCTTTTAGAAGCCTGTGTTACTTGAGGTATGACTGTAAGGCCAAGAGCAACAGCATCAATATAAAGCTGAACTATTAAAACTGGTTGGCTCTGATGTCTCCTGGGTTAGCAAGTACCTGTCTGCAGTGCTTGTCACTGGATATCTGTCAGGACTAACGGAATGATGTGGCTGTGCACCTTTTACAGGTTATATATCCCACCACTTCTGGTACAATGCTACTCATCAGGCACTCTTTGCAGTTTGCATTGTACACTATGAAGTTGAACAACAAGCTGCTTTTTAGGCAACAAAGTCTGTGCTATAGGAATGACTGTGACACTGTTTGGCTTTATTTTCTCAAGTTAAATCTATGTACCTGTTTAGACACTTTTATATTGCTAACACATGTGAATAGAATGTGTTAACTAGAGATAGTAAAACAGTGGAAAGATCTATGTAGAAATATTTTAATCATATTTCCTTGTATCTGATGCTATACTTGAATCAAGTCATTGGTAATCAAGTTCATAACTGCTATTAAGGCAAACATTTGATTTTTTCTTTAACTGTGCAAACAAAGGATTTTGTCTGCTGCACAATGCTGTGAAAAGATCTTTGCATGATAGTTAAGGTCTTGGAGGCTGTATGAGTAACAGTATGGGAACAGAAAGCATTTACACTGCTGCTGTCTGCCTAACTGGTAAAGGAAGAAAGAAGGATACTTATATTCCCTGAGTACAGTGCCAGTCATTCTGTTTTCTTGACCAAGGTGACATAATCCATGTGATTAAAAGGGAATTTCTGTAAAAGCTTCCCCTGTTTCAATTAATAAAGAATAAAATAAAAATGGACGTGAAGAGGTAAGAATCTGCCAGAATGCAGGAAAACAGAGTGTGAATTGATGGCATTCCCATTAGATATATACACTGGCCTACTTCGTTATATATAACGAAGTAGGCCAGTGTAGATAATGAAATAATAATAAAAAATAAGTTATAGCCCCACTTCTTAGGAAAACACAGGTAATTCTTCAAACTAGCCGTGGCAATGTGCTCTAACAGAAAAGAGGGATTTGCATTTTCAGCATAATGGTAGGGTTGGAAGAATTTGCTGCATCCAACTGCACCATTTTTTCAGCTTATTGCAGCCTTAGAATATAGCAAAGACCACAATATGCCCTACTGTGATCAGGGTCTAAATACTGCAAAATTGACCTTTTATCATGCTAAATGTGAAGTGTGAAAGACTCTAATGTGTAACACGGAGAAAGACTAATTTAGAAATTTCCATGGCTACAGGAAAAAAACAGGCTCAGAGCAAACCATAAACTCTGCAGAAGAATACAGAGTGACATGCTGCAGAATGGCAAATACCATATTGAGCATGTACAGTATAATGAGTGGAATTAGGTCAGAAGAAGGGGGGCAGGTAATTAATTTTTTATCTCAGTGCAGAATTGGTGAAACTGTATTTGAGTGCTTTACACTGTTTTGGGCTCTAAATACAAAAAAGATTTTGCTGAATTGGAAAGACTCCAAAAAAGGATAACAAAAATGATAAAAAATGTTTATTAAGAAAAGAGAATTTGCAAAGCCTGGGGAAAGTAGGACTAAGGCACAACATGAAAGCTAATTCTAAATACCTGCAGGGGATTAACAACAACAAAAAAAGACTGGGGGTAGAGTAGAGACAGAAAAAATATTTCAGCAATCAGTTCAGGTACAAGAAAATAATTACCTCAAAATAACTTTGGAAAAGGGAAAAAAATGTGTCTGTGTGCAGCTTGCAGTCAGTCTCACATGAGTCAGTTCATTGACTTTCCAAAACGAAAACCTGAGGAACCAGTTATTTGTCAGTGGGAAAGAAATACTTGTCAGTGTGAATCAGGGCATAGTTATGTTTTTTGTTTCTGGAAATCTCACTATAGGCTGAAGGAATTTTTCTTTCTCTTCCTTTCTTTCTTTCTTTCTTTCTTTCTTTCTTTCTTTCTTTCTTCATAAGAAACAGGTAACTGGTAACTGAAATTTCAGTCAAACCTTTATTCAAAACCAAGATTTTCAAATGTATATTTGACATCAGAGCAGACAAATAAATTATGATTAAAAATGTTTGGATCTATAAAACTAATTTGTTCACACATATTTGGTCCAGAAGACAAGAGTTGGTTCTTATTTGAATTAATCCAAATTTTTTCCCAAGTTTTCCAAGTTCAGAACAGTATTTGAGTGTCAAACCAGACAATATGTTTTTCTTTTCCAGTAATAAAAATGAAATAAAAATTTTAAAAGCATCTTAATTCAGGTGGAAATATAACCAGATCTGTATACTTAGGCTTGGCAATTTCTTGAGTTATTTTATGCCAGTATATTACACACATATGGCCAAAGAATCTGCTGGGAAAGAAAAAGAAAGAAAAAAAACCAAAACCAATCATAGGAGGTTTACTTTTATTTAGACCATATACTATTTTTGCATGTGCCCAAATGCAAAATTGTGAGAAGTAATATTCTTTTCTTCCCCCCTTACTTTTAAATTTTTGTTTCATTCTCTGCAATGAAAATGACACTGTCAACAAATGTCAAATCAAGCTGAATCTTCATGGAACTCTTGAGAATTTCTGAAATTCCCTGTCTTTGTATTAATGAGCATTATTAATGAATGAGCAGATTTCGACCGATGCAGTTAATTTTCTTCATATTAGCAGCTATGGGGCTATGTTTTGGAATTGTTTTGATAACAGAGGGATATTTTAACAGGTGCTGAGCAGTGCTGACACAGAGTCAAAGCCTCTTCTTCTCATCCCACCCCACCAGTAAAGAGCTGGGGGTGCACAGTGAGCTGGGAGGGGACACAACCAGCACAGCTGGCCTCAGCTGGCCCAAGGGATGTTCCATACCCTTGGAACATCCCTTGGCATCAGGCTCAGCATGTACAGCTGGGGGAGAAGAAGGAAGTGGAGATGTTTGGAGTGATGGTGTTTGTCTTCCCAAGTCACTGTTAAGCATGATGGAGCCCTGCTTTCCCAGGTGTGGCTGAGCACCTCCCTGCCTATGGGAAATGGTGAATAAGTGAATTGTTTTACTCTGCTCTTGCACAAGGCTTTAGCTTTTCCTTCTAAAATGCCTTAATCTCAGCCTACTGGTTTCCTCAGGTGTGGGCTGACATTACTTTTCTGATTCTCTCCCCCTTCCCACCAGGAAGATCGAGTGAGCAGCTGTCTAGGGCTTAGCTGCTAGCTGGTGTTGAACCACAACAGTGAAAAACCATGTTATTAGTTGCATTTGATATATAACAAAATACACCAAAAAGAAAATATTTACCTCTCTTAATAAAAGAACAGGGGGCTTTTACATCAGAACAATGGGATCTTTGGTCTGGGGTATTTGTCTCCCTGTTTTGGACTTTGCATTTGTTCTAAAGTGAATTTGGTGGCATTTTTGTTTATTTGTTTGTTTTGTTTTTCTGTTTATCAGTAAAGGACTGTGATGAATCACGTCTTCAAGGCTGGATGTCTGAAATGACAATACATAACTTTTAACTTATACAGAAAAACATACAGTTTGAAACACAAATATATAATATAATGGAAAGATATTGATCATGTGAAATCAGAAAGTGAAAATTACATTCCCATTGGTAAGAATGCTTTAGAAGGTAGCTTCTATTTTCTTAAGTAGTGAAAGAATTTTTTTTGAATGATTTCTCTGGAATGTAATGGGAACTGTATGGCTTAATTCCCAGACATTACTAGAAAATCTTGAGGGCTAATTACCAATGTCAGTCTCTTGCTTTACATATTTAATTATATACAGTAGCTATATGAATGCATTGCAGATCTGACAAATGGCGAGAGAAATACACTTTTAGTTTCTGGAAATATGCTGTTGGCACTAAGCAGATAATGCTTACAACAATAAAATGAAATATACATTCCTGTTTTAAATTTAGCAATGTTTATTAAGGATGAAAGAACTCAAAGAAATTTTGTGAAAAGGATGAAAGAACTCCCTGCTCTGGAGTGTACATTTAAATTTCACATGATGCCACCTCCAGCTAATTGTTAAACTGGGTCAGAGAATTCTGATCCATTATGTTAACTCTTCATTGAGAGTTTAGTACCTTCTTGAGTCACATACCTAACCTCAGTTCAGCAGTGAATATACCAATTAATTTGACTTAATTATTTAATTAAGTCAATTCATTAATTTACAATAATTTTGCAGTAAAATTATTTGTGGTCAATATGTACTTTTCCTGGATCTCAGTGTATTTTCCCGTCTCTCCTTAATGAAAGAGAAAAAATGAAATCTTGTACCTTTCAAAAATCTGTTTCTCAGGAAGAACAGTCAAATATAATTTCTTAGGTATGCTAGCAGTTGTAGAAAATTTTCTATGTGAAATGAGTCCAGTGGCTTTAAGCCAACGCATACATCTGAATAAACCTTTGCTGTGCAGTAGAAGACTGCCACAGCACAGATACAAATATCTGTTCGCCTAGGAAAGCCTACAGAAGTTCATGCTCTGTGCTGCAGTTGTTCTGCTGCTTTCATTTATCATTTCAAGCTGTGTTATTTTGATGGCTTTTCAGTTGCAGGAGTACCAGTGCTGATGCAGAGATAATGAAATACTGAAAGCATCAAACAACAGGGATGTCTGTAACTGGTAATGGGCATCCTTCCTCAGTTTATTAACTCCAGCTGTGCTGTTTGACAGTTTTTGTGAAGAGATACAGGGCAATGTGAGAATACTGAATGGAGAATGAAGAAGCTAGTCAGGAACTAAATTGCATCACATACAGTCTCTATGAGTAGAATTTCAGCATGTAAAAAGAATCATCATCCTTCAAAATTACGATCTCCATATTCATCAGACCATAAAGTGACCCATACAGAGACCTTCAGTGCAAGTTTCAGCATACAGCACTTTTTTCACAGTGCAGTTATATTCTGATCTGAAATGCATTCTCAATACCCTGCATATTTACTAAAGAAGGTAGTGTCTAGTCTTTTATAGAAGTAAAATTAGATTTGACTTAAAATTATGCACAGCACTGCTGCTGAGAACAAACTAGCTGGGACTTATCAGTACCAAAACTTTGTCCAGAATACCATGTGGATGTTGTTATATAGAGCACTGGGCACTGAAGACTGCTGAGGAGGAAATAAAAGCAGCCTAATATTGCAGATATTCTTGCATCTTATTGGTGATTATCCTTGTTTTTTAGGGGTTTAAAGTGTTTTTTAGGGGGTTTAAGTGTCGAATTCTGAGGCTGAATATGCCAGGAAACTTTGGAAAAACCTGTGTAATCTTTTAAATAATGTACACTAAGTGGAAGAATTGTACTGTGTGTTCTCAAATGTGTGTTAACTTGGACATGCAACAAAAGCCTGTTTCTGTATGAACAGTTGTGAATGACACCCACAAGCAATCTACAGGAATGGACACAGAAGTCATTATCAGAAAACAGCAGGACAACTAGAGTGAAAGCACTTGCTGGAAGCTGTTGCTTGAACGAGTTGCCACAACAGAGAGGTTTTGGAGTGCAGTGGTTCTGCTGAATCTGAAAGAACTCTTAAACTCAGGACTCTAAGTGTCCATCTGGGGCCACTCACACACACTAGCACCAACAACACATTGTATAACTCAGGCTACATGCAATCCTGCAGAATTATATATGTATACAGCTGAAAAAACAAAACTTTGTGTGACTATATTACCCCTGCGAAGAGATAGTGTTTTAGGTTTGCGTGGCAAGCTTTTGGTAACAGGAACACAGGGTTTCTGCCTCTGAGAAGTTGCCAGATATTTTTGCCATGTCCAACAGAGTCAAAGCTGCTGGCTCCAAATCAGACTGGCCACTGGCCAAGGCTGAACCAGTCAGTAATGGCAGTAGTGACTCTGGGATAATGTATATTGGAGGGAAGAAAAAGATGTCCAGAGAGAGAAATGAGAAAAAGTGTGAGGGAAAGAGCTCTGCAGACACCAAAGTCAGTGTAGAAGGAGGGGGACGAGGTGTTCCAAGCACCCTGCACCCCAGGTGAAGACTGTGAGGCAGCAGCTGTGCCCCTGCAGCCTATGGAGGCCCATGGGGATACAGAGATCCACCTGCAGCCTGTGGAGGACTCGATGCCAGAGCAGGAGGATGCTAAAGGAAGCTGTTACCCTGTGGGAAGCCCATGCTGGAGCAGGTTTCTGGCAGGACCTGTAGACCTATGCAGAGTGAAGCCCACACTGAATCAGGTTTTCTGGCAGCACTTGTGACCCTGTGGGGGCTGCAGGCAGTAGCAGCCTGTTCCCAAGGTACTGCTCCCTGTGGGAGGGATGCTCACTGGAGCAGTTTATGCTCCAACCTGTGGGAAGGACTCACGCTGGAGAGGTTCATGGAGAAGTGTGGAGGTGTGTGGAGGAAGGAGTGTGAGGAGAAAGAAGTGACAGAGACAACTTGTGATGAACTAACTCTGGTGTCCATTTCCTATCCACCTGTGCAGCTGGGGGGGGAGGTAAAAAACATCAGGAGTGAAGTTGTGCCTGGGATTAAGGCAGAGCTGAGGGCAAGGTGGTTTTAAGAATTAGTTTTTAGTTCTCACTATTCTATTCAGATTTGATTGGTAGTATACTAAATATATGTTTATTATATGTTTTTCCCATTATTGTAATGAGTGAGTGATATTTCCCTGTCCATATCTTGACCCAGGAACTTTATATCATATTTCCCCTCCTTTGTCCAGCTGAGGAGTTCAGTCACACATTAGAAAATCAGTGTGTCTTACCCTTCTTGGTAAGGAGCTGGCCTTCCAGCTGTTACTGCAGCTGCACACATACGAGTTTGTGTGAGGAAGTAATTGAGTGAAACATGATGATACTAATCTCCTGTTAATAATAAAATCTTAATAAAAATAATTATTTGTGCTGGTTTTGGATGGGATAGAGTTAATTTTCTTTACAGTGTCTAACCTGGGGCTATGTGTTGGATTTATGCTGAACAGGGTTCATAATACAGAGATGTTTTGGTATTGCTGAGCAGGTCTTACACAGAGCTGAGGTCTTTTCTGCTTTTTGTACTGCCATGCTGGTGAGGGGACTGGGAGTGCTCAGGGGGCTGGGAGGAGACACAGCCAGAACAGCTGACCCAAACTGACCAAAGGCATATTCCACACCGTGTGACATCATGCTGAGTGTATAAATTGGGGGAAGAAGGAGGAAGGGAGGGGCATTTGGAGTGATGGTGTTTGTCTTCCCAAGTTGCCCTGCTTTCCTAGACCTGCCTGCTCATGGGGAGAACTGCATGAATTTCTTGCTTTGCTTTGCTTTGCTTTGCTTTGCTTGTGTGCACAATTTTTACATTTCCTATTAAAGTCTCTTCACCTGAACCTGTGAAGTTTTCAGCTTTTGCCCTTTGAAGTCTCTCCTTGATCCTCCTGCTAGGGGAGTGAGCGAGCAGCTGTATGGGTTGTTGAATGGGGTTAAACCACAACATTAATAACAAGTGTTCTAATAGATTTTGATCTGTGTCTCTTCTGAGTCACTCTCTACCACACAGTTTTATGCAATTCAAGTCCTGCAGCAAGAAGCCAGTACAGGTGTTTGAAGCACCAGCAGTTCTGGTGGGTGCAGCTCTAGCACACAGCAACCTTCAAGGAGTAGGCTTTTATTTATATAAAGTGCAAAGGCTCAAATCAACTCATAAATATGTTCTGTTTTTAACAAAGTCTGCCATGTACCTGCCGTCTTCATGGGAAATTGGTGGTTGTGATGAGGGCAAGGGGAAAGAATTCAAGCTACTGTGAATGAATGAAGAAATTTATGTATCTTTTTTTCTTTCTTTTAAATTGATAATTCATATTAACTGTTACAACAACACCAAAAGCAGTAAGTTTATGGTAGTGCTTCTGTTAACTCTTTTACTAGAATGTGCTTTGATATTAAGGTCAATGTAATTAATAGGTTGGAATCTGCAGTTGTCAAAGTACAAGGCTGCTTTCACTCACACCCTGGGGTTTTCTGTCACCAGCTCTCCCTACCAGCAGCTTTGTGGACTGACATTTCATTTTCAAGCCAGAGGCTTGAAATTTTTTGCTATTACTGCAACTTGTCAAAAAACCAAGGAAGTGTCCAGAGCCTGGCCGTAAACCTAAGCAATGGGTACAGGTGAAGGTTACAAGAGACAAAGTCATGTTCAGAAAAACATTCAAAAGGCATTGCCAAACCTGTTTGCAAGGTGTAAAGACCTACAGATTAGTAAAACATGTAGTTTGGCTATGCCATAGCTGAAATGGAGGTTGAAAATGGGGTCTATTGGCAGGTTTTAGATAACTTTCAATTACAGGCTTAGGAGTGCCCCTGTAAAGTGGTGTAAGTGTGTGTGTATATGTCAAATACTGGCATTTCTATGTAGCTAAATAAGAAAAATATGTGGGGTTACTGAATATAGATAAAGAGGATGGCAGAAGCATCAGTGTATGCTTTTATCTGTTTGGAAAGGAGTAAGAGTGAGTGTGGCAGCATGCCAATTCCAAGACCTCAGGACACAGCAGCCCTGCCTGTTCTTGGATGGTGCCTGCTGCTGAATTGTATACACTAGCTGCCAGGATCATTCTAGCTCAACCCACAGACTGTGTTTTTTTGGAAATGTCATACAGGGCCAGTATGTTAGCAAGTCATGTCTTAAATTCTTCTGGAAAGCTCATATTCTGTTGTTGAAGAAAAGAAAAAAAAAAAAAAAGAAATAAAATAATATTTTTTTTCCTGACACTAAACAAGATCAGAAATTAGGGTTGATTAGCCTTTTATGTCTTCCTTAATCAGCTGGAAGGCTTGAGGATGCTGTGAAACAAAGTGCTGGTGAGCTGGACACATGCATACTGCTTAATGGCAGTTCTACTTTGTTAGTAGATTCCTACTGACTAATCTCAATACTCCTTTCCAGTGCTGGGACTGGTATTTGGGAAAGGTATTATTTAAAAAAATCCACTTCCCTGTGGCATTGGTAACATCTGGGAGTAAACTGTTTGTAAAAGCCCCCAAAAATGCTGTAACTGGAGAATAATTTATTATTAACTGGAGAATGCTGTAACAAGGAGAATAATTTAAGTGAACATATTCTTTTTTTGTGTTCCTTCCTCATAAATTGCCTATAATACTTTTCCTAGATTTCAGTAAAAGTGGGACCAGCAGAAGACTAGTCATCAGACTATGTTTTAAAGGCACATAGAAAAAATGTTTTCATTTCATACTAAAAGAAATGTTTAGAAAATCATCCAGCAACAAAATATAATATTGGGTGTAATTTAGTTCAAGATTGGCAGGTATAAAAATCCATTGTTTACAGCAAAGTGGCTTGTATCACAAAGCCCAGTATCTAAAAGCTGAGAATTTTTGAATTTCTCCTCATGGTCTGGGAAGCTCCAATTTTCTGACTGCTTTGCTTTGGTCTTCATAGAGTCAGAAAACGTGTTTTTGTTTCCACTGGTGTCACTGGCACCCTGATAAGTGTGGAGCCACAAGGCAGAAATAGCAACACAGTCCCTGGTGCACCACTCAGGAGATATATTCTGAGCTGACCTGGACAGACACTTTATGCCATGCATCCACCTGATGCACCAGGTAGCCCTGGGTGTTTCTCCTGAGGCTGGCAGTCCAAAGGTGAGTTCAGCCTACAGTGAAAGACAACCACCCAAGGGGAGAAAGATGCTCCAGTTTATACCTGGATCTTGGTCAAATGGCCAGCAAGTCACTTTGGTGGTTAAATATCTGCTCAGTGCATTGATTCTCTCTAGATGCCAGGGAAAAAGAAAAGGAAAAAAGTCAGTGGTGGGATTTTCAAAATAACTTATAGATGGTCTAATATCGCTCTGATATGTATGGTTTGATCTTGCCCTCGACCCAATGTCTTTCTTGTGCTCTGTTATTCCCTTCCTCAATCATCTCCATAGGCTCTTTCCTCAAATGTACATTTGGGACATTTTTTTCTGATTTTCTCCCATGTTTTACCTCATAAAAGTTTAATCTTTTTGATCCACATTATTACAATACTCTGCAAAAGAAATAACAATACACTATTTTGAAGCTGCCCACTTTGAACATAGAAAAACTAAATGCCTCAGTTTGATAGAGAAGAGAAAAAAAGTTCTACAGAAATGAAATGAAAAACTTTTCTTAACTACCCACACAATGGCTTACTCAAGCCAGTGATATCAGGTTTTTTTCTTTCATCATGTCTAAATGCCTGCACAAAGGAGAAAAAAGGAAAATAAAAAAAAATATATTACATCCTCCTTGTCTTGATCCAAAGCCTGGAAAAACTGTTAACGAGTCTTTTGTTGTTTAAGACACTCATACATCATGCAACATATCACCTTATTCTTCAGAAGTCACTTTCCCCACTCAAAGGTAGTATTTTGACTATGAAAAATGTGTGTTTTTCTTCTCTTTGGATGCTTACTTTCAAATGCTACAGGATAAAGAGGGGCAAATAGTTTTTTACCATTTGTAAATATACCAAATCAAAGTATAGTTTGCTTGTCCTTGAGAAGTCAATGTATATAAATGGGTCTCTATAATAGTAAGGACCCATCCCAGCTTTCAGTGTTCTTACTCTTCTGTGATGTAGTGGTGCAACAGTCAAGAAGGGAAGACAAATTGATGTCATTCACCTAGACTCCAGTAAGGCCTTTGGCATGGTTCTACATGACATTCTTATCTCCAGATTGAAGACACATGGATTGGAAAGGTGGACTATTCAGTGGCTAAGGAATTGGCTGTGTGGACACACTCAAAGAGTTGCAGATGTCCAAGTGGGGACACGTGACAAGTGGTGTCCCTCAGGGCTCTGTCTTGGAACTGGTGCCCTTCAATATTTTTTTCAATGACATAGACGGTGAGATTTAGTACACCCCCAGCAGGTTTGCAGGTGACATGAAACTGAGTGCTGCAGTTGACACAAGAGGACAGGTTGCCATATAGAGAGACCTGGACAAGCTTGAGAAGTGGGCCAATGAGAAAGCCATGAATTTCAACAAGTCCAAGTGCAAAGTGCTGCACCTGGGTCGTGGTGATCCTAGACATGAGCATGGATGGAGAGAAGAATGAATTGAGAGCAGCCCTGCCACGAAGGACTTGGGGGTGCTGGAGGAAGAGGGACAGGACAGTGCAGAAAAGCAACTGCATCCTGGGTTGCAGCAAAAGCAGCATGGCCAGCAGGTCGAGGGAGGTGATTCCCCCTATCTACTCTGTTCTCATAAGAACACACTGTGCTGGTTTTGCATTAATTAACATTTAGAGAGGAGAGAAGAAGCCACACACAGAAATGATTATTCTGAGAGAAGCTGCTAGGAGTTTCCTCCATGCCAGACAAAACCAATCAGTGGCTAGTTTATTGGCACCCTGATAAACCAATTAAAGAGCTGAATATGCCTCTGTGAGATTCACATTTTAAGATGAACAATCCTGGGAAAAGCCTCTTTCTCTTCTGGCCTGGGAACAGGCCGGCCCGGCCCTGTCTGTGTGGCTGGGCTGGGCAGGCCCTGCCGAGGGGCCGGGCCCCTTCCCAGGGAGCCTGCCAGGCCCTGTCCCAGCTGGGCCAGTTTCCCCCAGGGGGGTCAGGCCGGCCCGTGGCTGGAATTAAACATGGTCTCAGGCCAGAGAACAGCCATGCAGGCAGAGCAGCCACCGCCGTTCTGGCCGGGGCGCCTGAGATCCTGGCACAGCTGCAGCATGGCCTGAATCCATCACCGGGTCTGCTTCGGCTGCGCTACCGGCAGAGACCGTCACAGCCATCCGCAGGCACCGGGAGAGATATCAACTCTTTCACTGCACAGATGAAACCTGCAAAGCATTGATCCTCTCTCGAGTGACAGAACAGAGTGAAAACACGCAGAGAAACAACATGACACCAAGGTTGGTTAAGGAGTCTATCACCGTGAGCCTCGCTAGATAAGGACAGTCAGGAGACAGGAGATCTGGGTTCTGAGCAGCAGGGCAGGAGAGCAGAAGACTCCCCGCCCTTTGTTTATTATCTCCATAATATAGCTGTAGCAAGGTGACCATGGACTGGAGGGTGGCATTCCCCCCTCTCACCCACACTGGTTCAGGAGACTGTCACACAGTCTTGTTTGTCCCAGCATGGAATGAGAAAACAAAATCTATGTTTATAGAACATACCTGATGTTTACATGAAAAGAGCGTGAGAAGGTACAAACCTTCTGCTTAATATGAAACACACAGCCAGCTAGGAAAAACCCATGGTAAAAGAGGTTAATCCCAGATGACAGGAGAATGAGTAGTAGATGCCTTAGTCTTAGGCTGAAATTCTTAGCCTGAAATTAGGCCATGGTGATGGACTGTGGGACACTAGAATATCCCTTTAATTCATTAAAAAGCATGGGGGGATGGAGTGTTCAAATTGTAGACATGAGCCATGGCATTTTTGCTGAAGCAAGTAAATGCTGAATTAGCTGCAATCTCATAAGAAGCTTGAACAGAGGGAGAGATGAGAGTGATGAAGACTATTTGTCCCCAGGGAAAGAAGACCTCTGTTCCCAGAGATGAAGATGATCTCAGAGATAAGCGAAGAGAACATTTAGTTTTGAACAGCTCATCATTAAAATAGTAACCCTTAAATTTGACATGGCCCATGAATGCAGCTGTAAGAAGGCTGTAAGATAGCAGGGACATCACGAATTCAGATTATTGGGTGGCTGCTATACATAGAAATTGAAGCCACCAGAGAGTTGTTTCTTGTAGAGGAATCTCCATGACATGGCAAGAGAGACTCCTCTCCCTAAGAGAACCAATGAAAGACCATTTTAAAGGTGGTAAACTGACCTAAGTCCTAAGTTTTTGCAGGTTGTCAGTGGAAAAGAAAAGAAGGTTGTAGGGGGAGAAAAAGTTTTCTGAAGGTTTTATTCTGATTATTTTTCTTTTACCTTACTTACAGTTCTGTTTAAATAAATTTTTCTTTACACCCTTCATAGTTTTGAGCCTGCTTTGCTCTTCTCCTAATCCTATCTCACAACAAAATAGGAGTCATTCTAGTAGATGCCCTAGTATTCGGCCAGTGCTCAACCCACCACATCCACATGGAATATTACATCCATCTCTGAGGTGCCCAATTCAAGAAAAATGTGGACCTGTTGGACTTGTTCCAGAGAAGTGCCATGAAGATGATCAGAGGGCTAGAGCACCTCTCCTGTGAAGACAATGAAAAAGTTGAAGTTGTTCAGAGAAGAAAAGTCTCTGAGGTGACTTTGAAGCACCCTTCCAGTACCTAAAGAGGGCTTCAGGAAAGCTGGAGAGGACTTTTTGCAAGGGCAAAACAGGACAAGTGATAATGGCTTTAAATGGGAAGAGAGAAAGATTTAGATTGGGTAAAATTCCTTACTCTTAGGGTAGTGTTCCCTGCAGAGGTTTCCAAGAGAAGTTATGGATGCCCCATCCATGGAGCTCAGGGCAAGGATGGATGGAGTCCTGAGAAATCTGATCTACTGGGTGGCCACCCTGCCATGGCCTTTTAGTTCCCTCACAACCCAAACCGTTCTATGGTTCTTTAATTCTATTATTCATTATATAAACCTCAGCATTGTTTTTCCGTGGCAAGGCTTTAGTAGCAGGAGGGATACAGATGTGTCTGCTGTGAGAAGCTTCCCCTGTGTCTGAGAGAGCCAGTGCCAACTGGCTCCTAGATAGACCTACTGCTGGCCAAGGTCAGGCCATCAGTGACAGCTGTACCATCTCTGGGATAAGATGACCAAAAAGGAAATGAAGTTGTTTCAGAGAAGCAAATAGCAGCCAGAGAAGACAGGAGTGAAAATATATGAGAGATAGAGCTCTGCATACACCAAGGTCAGTGAAGAAGAAGGGGAGAAGATGTTTCAGGCATCATAGAGGATCCCCTGCAATCCATGCTGAAGATCACAGTGAGGCAGGCTGTCCCTCTGCAGCCCAAGGTGGTCCACTGCGGAGCAGAGATCCACCTGCAGCTACATGCTGGAGAAGGTGGATGCTCAAATGAGGCTGGCAATGCCAGAGAAACCCATGCTGGAGCAGGTTCCTGGCAGGACCTGTAGAACCATGCAGAATGAAGCCCTCACTTGAGAAATTTTGCTGTCAGGACTTGTGACCCATGGGAGACCCACACCAGAGCACCTGGTTCCTAAAGATCTGCATGCCATGGAAGTAACCCACACTGCAACATTTTGTGAAAGACTGTAGCCTGTGGGAAAGACTTACATTGGAGAAATTTATGGAGGACTGACTTCTCTGGAACGGACCCCATGCTGGAGCAGTAGAAGACTGTGAGGAGTCCTGCTCCTATGAGGAGTCCTGAGGAAAAACTAGTGGCAGAGATAGTGTGGTGAACTATAGTAACCTCCATTTCCCATCCATCCCCATCATTGTGGGGAGGAGGTAAGAATTTTTTCAGGAATAAATTTAAGCCTGAGAAGGAAGGAAGGCAGGCTAGGAAAAAGGTATTTTTAAGATTTGGTTTTACTTCTCATTACTATACTCTAATGTGATTGATAATAAATCAATTCATTTCCCCAATCATTCAAAATCAATTAATTTCCCCAAGTCAAGTCTGTTTTGCCTGTGGTGAGTGATCTCTCTTTATCCTTATCTTGGCCCAAAAGCCTTTTGTTGTATTTTCTTTCTACTCTATACCTGAAGAGCGCAGTGATAGAGTGGCTTTGGTGGGCACCTGACAGCAGCCAATGTCAACCTACTGCAAGCTTACAGTGAATTACCTTGACTTTCAGTGCTTTGGAGACAGAAAATATGTCAGGAACACATAGCAAAACAACTTGCCTCAAATCAGTACTAATCCTTAATATGAAATCATGCAGTATTTTTTCTTCTAAGGAGGAGACACTTTGAAAGGTATGTTAGATTTTTATTTTCCCAGCATCTCTTAGTCCATCAGGAGAGAAATAAGGAAATTATTCACAAAGAAGAATATTTGACTTAGCAGTCCGGGAATTCAGGGAGCTAATCCAGTTCACACCAGCTATGTCCTCATCCTCTACACATGAGGATATAAATGCAAAATCCTTTAAGTGATGTAGGATTTTGGCACATATTTTTTCTGAAAGAAACATGCTATGCTGCTAAGTAAAATATTTTTCATCATTCTTTCTATTGATGTTGACCCAGTTCTGGGCATTTAAGGTGTTTGGTCTGAGCACTTCAATTCCAGCTTTGCAAAAAGGACCTTTCTGGATATATAGTTATGAAAATCAAGACTTTTTTTCCTGTATTAACAGGTTAAAGTTATTTTTTCCATACTAGATCCAGTTAAACTCTTTTTCTTCTGATCAGTAGTTCTATTTATCAATAAATGTTCAAATTAAAAGAAGGAGAATTGAATAAGCAATAATCATGAAAATATACCCAAAGGAGATAAAACATATGCTGTTTTCAGAAAAACAGATATTGTCCTTTCTCTAAATAGGAGACATGAACACTATATTACTTACAATTACCTATAGTATTGTAGGCAAGGGTCAGTCCTGTTTTATATCCCTTTGTAATCAAAGGAGATTGGAACTGCAGCAATTGACTGTATCTGTTGCCTAAAAATTCTATCAGTAGTTAGGATTTAATTTAAGCAATCACTACTGACTGAAATGCCATCACCAGCTATACATACTTGTGTGTGTGTGTAACGATTATAAGTAGTTTATACTTAGTTGAATGATATCTAGGTGCTTGCTGGATTAATTAGTTGATTTATTTATTAAATGACTTGACAAGTTATAATTGAGTTTGATGTAAGCTTTCTGTTTCAAATCCGTAACCACTTTACAAAGTATAAGTATTTTCTGACAGTACTTTTCATGAAAATAATCACTTTGTGAATCACTCAGAGCTGTGCTGCCTCTGACTGACAAGACAGTTACTTGCCTAGACATTTATTACAACTCTTGAGGAAACTGCTCATAGACTACACTTTTGGAGAGAGAAATCTTCAATACAAAAGTAAATAGCATTTGAAGACTGAAAAAACTATCTGGAGTAACAACAATAATAAAAATATTTCTTATTCCTCTAACTGAAAAATAGACAGTCAAAATCAGGAAAATCTAGCCAGGTAGGAAAATCTGTTAGAGGCATTCCCTGTCTCCTCCTACTTGGTATTAAAACAATTCCCTAATTATCCCTGCTTATATTGAAAATATTTATCTATCTTCTAATTATCTGAGTCTCTAGGCAGTATGTATATGCAAAGGATGGATAAAGAATTTCAAATACTCAGTTTCTTTCTGCAAGTGCTGCTAACAACCACAAATCTGAGCCCAATACTAATTTCCTGAAGGAATGATGTTAATGAAGAAGAAGAGATGAGACAAGCAGAATAGAAAGAAAAAAAAAAGACAATAATAAAAAATACACTAACAAAGCAACCCCCAAAATTATTAACAGCCAAACCCCCCACACCTTAACCCACCAACATGAAAAAGACAGCAAAAAGAAACAACAAAACCAAAATTAACAAAATAAGAAAAAAACCCCACACAAACGTGTTCCCAGTGGTCAAAGAATCCAGTGAAGAACTGTAAATGACAAGGAAATGTGGTGTCTTTTGCAGTTTTTCTTGAGAGAACTATAACAAAGAAAATCCATTTTTAGTAAAGTTTTTTACCTTAAATCAGACTTTTGGCAGCTCATGTGGAATCTGAACTATGTAACTGGGTCTTTGCCAGAGATCTCCTATGTTCTTGTGTAGCTCCTTGATTTCACACAGTTTCCCCACGCCTGATAGTAAGAGAGCCTCTCTGCTTACTGGATATAATGTGAAAGTTGTTTTCCCTCCTCTGATGGTCTTTCTAGAATTGTTGAAGGAAGCATTACTATTTTAAATATCTCTTTTAATTTATATTTCCTTATTTTAGTGCTCCTAAAACATTCACCACAAGTCTTTTTCTGTTTCCATGGAGGTTAATTTTCATGTAGACTGATAAACCACAGTATAAAACAAAGACATAAATTTCATAACAGACTCAGTTGCCAACATTTAAAGTCCACATATACTTATGTGTGTAACAGTTGACTACAACAAATAATAGCCCTTTGGTGCAGTTAAAATCACCAGTGCTGATGAGTTCCATATATTTAATCAAAGATGATTGCAGGGTATTTTCTCATTATTGAGTAATGGGAACTGGGCTTGCAATTCATCACAAGTAATTTTTTTTGTATACAGGGACTGTGAGGCTAGACTGAGAAAACCAGCAAAATGGATCTGGGTCTTCCTAATAAAAATGGCTTAAGGTTATTATTAACTCTCAGAAGAACATGTAAGAAGGCAAAACCGCAGTATTCTCTGGCATTCCACTCATGGTTTTGATTTGGAGCCCTTGTCCGCATTGTGGGAAAATCCACTATCAGGAATATGCTCTCTCACTGCTTGAAGCACTGAAGATATTTATCTTGATTTCAGTTTTACAAGGCCTAAAGTCTTGATGGCAAGTACATAACTCTGTGTGGGAAAGAATTATGTAAAAGTAGAGTCCCTTCTTGTAATTTCTGAGGGTTTTGGCCAATTTCAACCAAATTTGTTGAAGAAAGGTTTCAATAACATCATACTTTACTAAGCACATGGGAATCCTTACAAAAGATAGCATCTGCACAAAGACAGCCACTAGGCAGTGGATATGGGCATGCCAGTTCCCTATTTATATTTTCTTGTGCAGAGGACCAAAGGATATAAGTCTTTCTTGTACATGGTAGATCAGGTAATTCACAAATGAGCTCAGAAAAAGCATTATCCCTGGTGCTCCAGTGAATAAGCCAACTAGTCATTGCCACAGGTTAGGAATAAACTTCTATTTTATTCTGTTGCTATGTCAAGTCATCTGAGATGCTCAAGGCAATTTATTCTTTAGAGCTTAAATTCACAAAGGTTAATATCAATACAATTTAGGCATCCAAACATCTTTGGCAATCTGGGCATAAATATGAGTTCCTTATTTTTGTCATCTGTTGGAACATCTGACATAGTCCACTGTTACAAACATGATACTGAATGAAATGGGCCAGTGGTCTTGAATAAAAGGTTATTTCCTTTGTGCCTTTCTTTCTGTCATTTTAGCATGTGTGAAAATCTGACAAGACTACCAGTGGAAAGAAATTAAATAACAGAATGCCAGGAACTTTTAAACCCATCTGTTTCTGCTGTAAAACTACTAATAGTGGAGAAGACCTTTAATTTTAAGCATTTACAACATTGGGAATTATTAAAGTAATGAACTTTTTGAAATTAGTCACTCTGTGAACAAATTTAAATTCTTTTAAGTACAGGAATAAGCATTCTTGCCCCTCTGAACTGAATGTTTATGCACTAAGTTTATTAGTTATGCACTAGTTTTCTTAAAATAGTATTTTGTTTCAGTTATACACATGTACTACAGAAGAAAGAAAAGATGATAGTATCACTGTCTTGCTAAATACTAACAATAAAATCAACACACCTACCATTCTTTTTAGGTCTAAAGTATTGTCCATGCCTCATTAGCAGATATTGGGCCCCACATCCATTATGTGACCAAAAGGACTGAGATGCTTCACTGTTGTTCCCCAATCATGACATTTCATCTATTCACACTGGAGCTGTTTATGTTTTTCAAGCTCTCTTGTATATGTGGATCCAGAGAGGAAAGAAAACCCGGTAAGTGGTTGGTTTCAAACTTGAATGAGGACCCACAATGTTTGGAACAGGAAGAATTTCAGAGGCTTCCAAGGCACTAAAAATTTGCATGCAATACTGTCACACCGGTTTGTATAAAAACACGCTCACAAAATTGAGGTTTCTTCACAAATATTCTGTGAATCCAAAACAGCCAGTATAATTAAAAATCTTAGAATTTAAACAGAATTATTCCACTACACTCATAAACTTTATTTGTAGCTCCAATCTATTTTGAATATTGTATTTATAAAGATTAAGTAAATACCTATGATTCAAGTGTTAGTTAACTGTCAAATTCTTTGTAAGAACAAATCCCAGTTTATGGATTTTTCATATTCAGAGCACATATTTGGTTTGGGCGTCCTTTTAGCTTCTGAAATCTTCTGTATGGGTCTTGTACACAGGGACTCTGTCATTGCACTTTGCTTTGTTTTTTTTAAGCCTCAGGTAAAGCACATTTGTAATCAAAAGTGGCAGGAAATGAATAAAGAGAGGAAGGGATTTTGTAAACAATTTTTTTCTCACCTTGTATTGCACTCAAGAAAAGATGCTTGGATACAGATATAAATACTTGGAATAAATCCTGAAAGAAGACATCAAAAAGACCATCATACCAAAAAATGAAGCCCCCTTAATCCAACTACTTCCCACTGATGGCATAAATTGGAGGGGCAGATGGAAAATAGGGAAAAGGGTGTTGTGAAGTAATCACCAGTTTTATAAGATTTTTTTTTTTATCCCAAGAAAATGGTAAAAAATATGCAAAGACTGTATGTAGTGGTTGGTTTTTAGCTTAAATGTTTTAATTGTATAGGCTTTTATAGTCATAAGAAGAAAAATTAGCATAACCGCTCCTCTGTTTCTGAATTATCAGTGTCCATTCATTGACTGCATATCCTTGAGGCCCTGCTTTAAGCAGTAAACTAAGAGGAATGCAGGATGGATTTACCATCAACAAAAAAAGAGGTAGAAGGTCTGATAGGCAACACCACATCAGAGGTGTGATGAAGAAAATTTTCTTATGGCTTGGTACATTGACTTCAGATTCAAAATACAGTGGCCAACCAAAACGACCGCAGGTCCTTTACTCTCACCTGAGCCAGACAAAGACATCCAGTGGTTGTTGCAAAGACCAGTGTGTTGCAGCTCAGAGAAGATAGCAGAACAAGGATAGCAGCTTAGAAACGGAGAAGTCCCTGTGGGAAGACCTGGAGGACTTTAGCAGTGTCAGATTTTTGTCTGTCTAGAGAAAAATGTATCCATAGAAGATTTATGTAGGTAGTCACTGGATAGCTTCAAAAATAGAGTTGTGTATGCAACACAAACACTTGGTAATGTTTGTTGGAACAAATCTCTCTCATATAGTTGTATGTCATCTGTGCTGCTTACCACCCACTTGCTAATCCTACCCAGATTTATAGGTGACTAATAGGCTATTTGTCTCACGATGGGAAATGGGAACAGTCTGGTGCACAGAAAAATATACAAAAACTTCTTCATGTGGGAATATCAGCATGGAATTGTTACGAACTAAATAGTAGTGAAAAATATCACAATATAGAGAAATTGGCAGATTCTGAAATTTTTAAGTACTAATAGTAAATATATACTTCATCATCCCTGCATGTAAATTTGAAATGCATCCAAGTATTTGTCTCATGTGCTGCTTTTTGTGTGACTGCACAGCATAGCTGCTAGTCACCTGTGTTTGCATTCAGAAGATTATAATTTTTACTGTGTGATGTATGTATCCTGAAGGGAGTAAACAGAGGGAAAAAACCAACACTGATGAAGAGAAATCTGAGATAAATTTCATCCTACTGTGACTTTTGATACTTCACTTTTCAGATTCTTGATGGGAATTCCTAATTCCAACAAGAGTATTATAAAGGAATATAACTTAGTATTCAATTACTTTAAAAAACCCCAACAATTATCTTCTGTTGAGATTAACAGCCTTATTTCCATTGTGTGCGAATTTTAGCTGGAAGTAATTGTCATGTGTACAGGTTTGCATATCAGTTCCCCATCTTCAAGTTGTGAGCAGGGGAATAGTATCTTGGAGAAAAGGAGAGTGCACGCTGCTTTTATATCCTTACCAGCCCACCTAAACATCTCTCATAACAAAAAATACATTGATTACTTTCTAGAGAACTAAAGAAAAATTTTAATATGACCTTTGCCCCTAAGACTCAGTAGAGATGCTTTGGATCCACAATATGCCCATTCAATCAACTCCCACAGTTTACCACAATGTAATAAAGTCATTGCCACGTACTACTTAGACATCAGTAACAGATCTGTGCATGCTCTGTCAAGCCATTGCAATCACAAATTAAAATGCACTGACTTACACTTTTCCATTGACTGTTTTTGACATAGAGTAGCTAAAGAATAGCAACTCATTAAACCAAATTAACTCAGTGATGCCTGAGTCCTGGAAAAAAACACTGAATTTCTGTAGTTTACTATGTAATAAATTCGAAGAAGTCCTCAGATGATTTTGAGGAGTAGATGAAATGAGATGCAGTTGTCACTTTAATGTTTCTTGGCAGCAAAATCACATCAGAACAGTATGAAATTCTATTTCTTTTTGTAAGAAGTCAAAACTTGCAGAATAGCAAAAGAATGCTGAGTCAGGGCCAAGGCTGAAAATCACTGCTTTCTTATGCTTAAGCATGAGTGTAGGCTTGATAGGTTTGGGATCAAAATCAGTGTGATTAAATGGAAAATGTTAAAGTCAAAAGTATTGTGAAAGACTGGTTAATTACCTAGTCCAGAATTCCGATGTAGAAAATGTTCTCATCTGACTTCAGGTTCTGATAGTAGTAAACTTTCAGCCCATTTAGTTTCCAGGTTTTAATGTGACCTGCTTGTTATCAAACTGTAGAACAGAGGAAAAATGACAACTTGGTACAGAGCAAAGTCAAATGAAGTTCAAATATTTACTGTTTGTAAAAAAACATTAATGCAAATTAAATCAAGTCATTCCTAGCATAAAGACAAATTTTAAAAAGGTTCTGATTGTTCAATTAAATTAAATGTTATTATAAAAAATCATAATAAACATCACGCATTTCCAATAAGAAGCAGCTAAATTTAAGCATTGCTTTATTCTGTTCAAACTATTGTTTGCACAGGCATATGGCACATCTGTGTTCCATTATCTTTATTTACCAGGAAGAGTAAATATTGTTTCTTTTTCCTTCCCCTTCTTTTCTATTTAGAGGTTACCTTTTCCAAAGATGCTGGATGTCAAAGGGCAGTGAAGACTGCTCAGTACCTTGGCAGTACATTCACCTCCTATACTATTTATTTTGTAGCTATCACTGCTATTTGGCTAAGAGCCAATTTAGCTAGGAAAGCCAGTATTCATGCCAGGGCTGATCTGTCAAAACAGGCATGAAGTGAGCTGATTGCATAGGTCTTCTTGTGCCAGCTTTGCTCCCGCAGCCAGTTCTTCTCTGTCTCCTTTAGAGTGTTGAGCAAAACACTGTCTACATGAGTATGGATTCACTTAGGAAAACCTCATATGCCATGCACAAATCTGACATGTGGGCCTGGGGGTCAGAGGACATGTTACAAGGATTTCTGCAAGGTGTGCAACTTGTCGTATGAAATAAAACTTCCTGTTTGCTAATGTCTGGCAAAGTACTCCCAGTAAACACAGGTAAAATAACTTTGCCAGTACAAAAACTGTCTCTGCTCTTAACTTCTTTTTCCTTGTATTTAGATATCTGTTAATGAGAAAATAGAATTGTGTCTGTTTGACTAGCAGTCAATAAAAGAAAATATTCGATTCTCTTGAAATATCATTCTTTTGCCAGCTTGTTGGACTATATAAAGTCTCAAATTTAATTGTTTTGGGGGGTTTGTTTCACATCTTAAATAGTCTTACTGAACTAATACTCAGAAGATTTTGGAAAGATGGGATGAATATAACCTTGTTTTAAAAAAGAAACCTAGCACTTATTTTATTCATATATTCTGACTCCAGAGTTCAAAAATATCCCAATTTTAATTGGTGATGTGGGAGAACGATGCATGAACACTTTGAGAAATTGGATTTTCAACCATTAGGTGAAACTCTTCCTACCTATCATGCCTCAGTGTTTTCCCACTTAATTTAGTCTTACCCTACTGCTGTAAGTGAGCAATAAGTTGATGACCAAATACCATTAGAGGCTTTCTTACATGCAGGTGTCATGGTTTGCTAAAATTTTAGCACTTAAGCTCTCATTAGCAAAAGAGAGTAGGATCTCTGGACTATTGCATGTAAAGAGCTGTTTCTTTAGCATTTCTTTAGGTTAAGCTTTCTCCAGACACCCCCAGCTAGACTGCTTGCAGAGGTAGCCCAGCAAAACCTCAGGGCTGATTGCCCAGCCCAGAGCTAATGGCATATGGGTATTATAGGAGCTCAGGCTCCTAAAGGGCACAGAAACTGCTTCCCAGACATTTTTCTGCCATGACCGAACCCATTTTGCCTCTGGCAGAATGCAGTCCTATTTTAGATGACTTTGAGCCTGCGGAATAGGTGTACCTTATAATTCAGTACTGAATAAAGGTATTGTGTCTATTGCTCTGAAACTGAAGATTCAGCCTTTTTATTTGTTGTTTTTCAGAACACTCTGACCAGCACGTCAATAAAATACAGCTAAAACCTGGATAACGTTGTGTTTTTTTCAGTATGCTTATTACAAATCAAGTGGTAGTGTTGTTTATTTCAAGGAGCAATTTGAGTATTCACAAATGAAGGTGAGAGCCAAGTGTGAGTGCAAGGCAGGGGCACAGTCCCAACCTTGAACATCAGAGTAGGTGTGGTGGCTGTACTTGGTGTCAGCCAAAAGTCCACTGATTACCAAATGGGTCAGTAGTGCTGAGTCAGAGTCAAATCAAGACAAATTTGGACACAGCATAGTTAGAGTGCAGTGCAACAAGGGCCATGGAGCAGAACCTGAGCTCAAATGCAACTATGGGCCCAAAGGGAAGAGGGTGTGTGGATGGCAGCCAGAAATGAGACTGAGGAGGATGATACTGGTGCAATCAGGGGCCTAATCTTTCCATCTTGTAGAGCTCTATAGTTCTTGCATCAGGGTGTCACTGTTATCCCTGTTCAATAGGTAAAGTCAACAGCGAGCTCTGTCCTCTCAAATATAGTTTATTTTAAGCAAATCTCATTCACAAAGAAATCTGTGGGGACATTCTAGTTCTTCACGGTATCTGTTGTAATGTCTAACCAGACCTGATCTCATTTTTGGATTTAGTTTTTGACAGTGCATTTCAGAGGAGTATAAAACACATCGATCTTTTAGTTTTAGTATTTCAATTACATAAATGCAGTGTCTGGAAAGCTGATGAGAACATATATAGATCTATTTGAGTTCCTGCCAATTCATGTATGCAATTTTGGCATTTTGCAATGGATTCTGCTGAGCACTTTAACTTGTCTACACAATTTGCAAACTGTTTTAGAACAGCATATTAAATGAGACATGTGAAATATACTTCGTGGGTAATCAATGGGACTGAGTCTTCATACTGCAAACTTGTATTCTGCAGAATTTTCATCTTTCAGATGAAGGTCTACACTATATGTAAGTCAGCTTTTAAGAGAATAAAACAAAAATTTAAATTTTTCTCCTTTTTCTTTCGCTGCTTATTTCATTCCATATTCTCAGTCTATTTTGCTATCTCTGTGTGCCTGTCTTAATCTCACTTAACAGTGTGAACATGATTGTTTCCTTCAAAGCCCATCACGTTGTTACCAGTACATAGGAGAAATTTTGTTCCAATGCCTGTTTCTTTGTATTTTTCCATCCTTAATGGCAAGATTGTCATCTCATTTCCTTTCAATACTAAGAAAGGTTTATTATATGTATCAGTACCTATGAGATTGACAGCACTTCTATGAAAATATTTATGCATTTTTTCAGTCAAGTTGTTGTTGACTTCTGGTGCACTGGTATGATAATGGCTCCAGTAGAAAAGGAAGATTTGGTACACACAGAGGTTACCTTGCGATAAAAGCAACTAAGAAACACTGTTGCTCAAAGCAGTAGAAGCAAGTACCATACTGGTTTTGAAATTCTGTTTATATTTGCATGTGTTGATATGAAAACATCATTTTCAGCTGTCAGTGCATACAAGATCAGAAGGAAATTTGAATCAAATGATACCAAAATAAAGGATAAGTGTCTCTGTTATGACCTGTTACTTGCATAATTAGCAACAGAAAAGAAAGGAGACAGCAAAAAGTCTGGCTACATTGTCTGCTTTACATTGGCTCAGATTAACAGAATTGGCATAAACTGAAAATGGTCCATGAGGGTGGAATTCTTACATCAAATGCAATTCTCTGCATCTGAGTTAGAGACTGCAGTGTCAAGTGCAGGTTTAGGCAAAAGGATGCCATCCTATATCCTGTAAATAGCTTAAGGTAGTTAGACTGTACACATTCAAAGTAAGGGAAAATTAATCCCACTGAAAAGATTATTAAACCCATCTGGATGTGATCAGAGAGCAGACCAAACCTCACAGCTTTTCCTTCCTCTTTACTAATAGTAAGCGCCTTGTCTGGGGTTTACAGGCATTACCTGTTCCGAGAAACTGAAGGCTTTAAACTGGAACAGCTCACTGACATTTCATTGAACTGAAATTCCTGTTTTAAGGTTTAAACAAGGTAAATTTAGTTTATTTTACTGTAACTGCTCAAACTTCCTGCACAGGCACAAGATTTTTTTTTTTAATTTCAGAAGAAATTTCACCTGAATACATGGTGGTGACAGGTGTTGACTTGTAAAGCATATATTTAAAGATACAGCAAAATACAGATATGTTAAAAAAAGTTTAGTTACAAGTGCAATATTTATATAATGGAGAAAAAAAATCACAAGAAACAAGTTCATTTCAAAATCCACAGAATGACTGGTATCTCAATCCTCTGCTATACTCATGTACATAACAGAGTTTCCTAGTATTTACTCAGGACTTAAAACTATGGATCTGAATATCTCAATTATCAAATGTAGGTATAATTTCAATAATTAAAGTGTATCTAAGGCATCAGCTTTGGCTTTTTTATTGTATATCAAAAGTTCTTTGCTAAAAATAAGAGAGAGCATAGTTTGAAAACTCTTATGCTTAAGCTTTGGAAGAAAAGATGATCTGCCTTTCATCCAGCCTTCACAAGCATGTTTCTCATAGTTATTATTGTCAAGATTATAAATGCAATTCTTGATTTCAAACCAATTTATCAGCAGGAAGCCTCCTCAGAAACGACAAGTAGCAATACCTGCTGGGCCAGCTGGCCCAGTAAGGTAATAAGCCAGTCAAAAACTGAAATAAAAAAGAAATCAACTAAAACTATTCACTGTTTCATTCACCTCTTACTTTGAGGATCTCTAATAATGACTTTTCAAGTAGAAGGGATACACTATGCTGAAAATTTTGAAACTATTTGAAGAAAGTGTTGCCTAATTGGGTCATGCATTGAAATTGCCTAATATATTTGTCCCTACATTTGCCCTCCAACTACAAAACAGAAAGGGAAAAGAATCTCTGTTTTAATGTTTTTGTGTATAATATATCTATTCCCAAACAAGACAGGCATATGAAAAAACTAAGTTACCAGTGTAAACACTCCCTGGGAGTGCTGGTAAGCTCTAGAGAAGACTTGCAGTATACTGGTGACATCATATAGCCGCCTGCAATATGAAAGCTCATGTGGGAGAGGTATGCAGACCTTATTCACCCTCAAAGAAGTGAGTTACTTTGAGAGAACCCTTTTCTTTCCAGATAATTTGCTTCATTAGAACAGATTTTCATGATATGCCAGCATAGAATGAAGTTTTGACACCACACCTTCATAAGAGGTTTGACATCATCCTGCTTGAGGCAGGAGAAGGGGAAAGGGTTTCCCTGAAGGTGTTTGTTCAGTGTTTTGCAAGTTTTTCTGTTTATCTTGGGAAAAGTTCTATAACTTGTTGGACGCAGACTCCTAGAACAAGAAGCAGTATAGTTAATGCTGTCCTCAGCCTAACCAAGTCTGCCTCCAATACTTGTTTTGACCGTGTTAAGAAACTGTTAGAGACTTAGAGACTGAGCCATTATGTGAGAAAACAAATTTTCTCAAAATTTAGTTCATCTCTTTGATTGAAAATCACTCCTCTCACAACACAAAAAAGAAGAAAGCCAAAAGCGCTGCTTTTACCACTGTAAAATGAAACAAAACAGACATTTTAATTTAGTCATTTAGGTGGCTTGCATTACACTTTCTTTTCCTACAGGAGAAATTTCATGGAGAAATAAAATTAAATTAAATCCGATATTGTATTGATTAAGATCCTCCACTTGTAGAATAAATGTACATAAAGTTTGAATATATAAATAAGATTGTAGCAGCCATGTCTTTTATGACCACAGCAGCAAACTATACCCTGCTTTGTAAGCTCAGATAATGTTGGAAACAGAAATAAAAAAAATGGCTGGTAAAAACAAAAAAAACGCAACCCCCCCCTAAGTATCTAAACCCTGTATCACTTATACTGTTTACACATTAGCACAAAATTGTCATTTCTTTGAGTTCAAAGTTGTGCTTCTGACATTTAACTATGTGTTACAGATCTGTAAACCAATACCCTCATTCTAACTATTTGAGAAAGGTTTCACAGCTAATTGAAGTGTCTCTGTCATTTCTCCGTGTGTTTTTAAGTATCAAGGGCTATAACATGTCAAAGGAAGTGCTTTCGTTGAACAGAGCAATTTTTTAAAGTGCTTTTAATTAACATTCATTTCCAGGTTGAGTATGAGTGCTTAAAGACACTTTTGTTAAGCGTTTCTGAGTATTCTTCAGTAACAGTCAAGTGAGAAGTGACTCTTAACAAATGTAAAAGGAGCTTTTGGTGAAGGCAAGAAGAAATATCTTTTCATTGCTTATAGAATTCCTGGTTTTGTCTGATATTTGACATATGTATCATTTTCATTCTTCCTTATGGCTGTCATAGAAAGCAGTTTTATGGTTTGCACAAGCACAAAACATACCCTGTCACTTGGAAACCTGCCTGATGGGGAGACTAATGTGGTATTCATTGTTGAGAAAAAAATAAGCACATATATGTGCTGCCAGAGGCATTACTACTTATGCACATGTTGTGCATTTTATAATTATGTAAAGAGCTCTAAAAATGTAAAGAGCTCTAAAAACACATAATTCCAACCTGCTCTCTGAACACAGTGTTTGTGAATCAGCTAAACCTAGTGGTAGAGTTTTCTAATGCAACTAGGCTTTGAGTATACACATGCCTTTACATAAAACCATTTCCTCTTCTTCCCTGCTCTTCAAATCTACTCACTGCAGAGTTTTAGCATGACTACAATCAAGATTTCAAATATGCTCTTGCATAAACAGAGTCCTAGAAGAGGGTAATAATAGAGCCTTCACAAGCAACACTTGAAACACAATCACAGTATGAAATTGCACAGCTCTGCATTAAGAAAATTCAACCCATAATACATTACACAGGAAAGGTCAATATTTAGTATGGTTTAGTCTTCCAAGATCAAATTTATAAAAGCCCACAGCATCAGCAATGGAAACAATTCCACCCACCTGAGGATCACCCTTGAAACTGAAGAGCAGCCAACCATCACAACATTTCTCAGTCACTTCCTTACTCGTAAGATCTTGTAGAGTTGCTGTTGAATTCAAACCATTCTTTTCTGCTATTTTCTGTTTTATTGAATTTCACTCAAGAGAGAAGTGGTTCACAGAAGTTATCCTGAGTGGCTTTAGGCACATCTGTAATGTACAATGAAAGGAGAACGATACACAATAGGAAGAGAAATCCTGTTGTGGACCAAATTGCTTTTTCTAGATCATATTGAACACATCCTTATGTGGAAAACAGCTAAAACCCAGTAGGACAACTCCCATGGAGAGCTGTTGTCTTGTGAGAGAAAGGACACCATAGTTCAACAACTAGATTAATTATGCATTGTCCTGTAGCTTTTGTTTTGTTGTTTTTGGTTTTTTTTTGGGGGGGTGTTGGGGGGTTGGAGGGTGTTCCTTTGTTCCTTTGCTTGTTTTCCTTCCTTTTTCTCTTAGCAAGCCAATGTTTTCTGTCTAGTAGGTATCTCGCCATGCTAGACATCAATAGAACATCTTATCTACATCCTAAACTGCTTTTTGAAGTACCTCTGGTCGCCTCAGAAAACTTTAGTTTCTGGAACACTATGATTCCTGCTTTCTGAGCTTCATATAGCATCTATGACTCGGATCACCTTCATCATATTTGTTTTCATTTTTTCTCTGCCTGAGGAGAGCACAGAATGACCTTGTAGAGGTCTTATACAAATTCATGTGTTAATTTAAGTTCAATTTCTGAAAATATTTTTGTTGAAGTCATATGAAGAGAACAACTCAGCTGATCCTGCAACTCATCTATTGAAAAATATATTTAATACCTAAACTTAACAACACAAACACAAAACTGAATGCTCTTTCTTACATAACAGCCATGCAATACCATATATTACAGTGCTGTAATGCATTTGACATTGTGTGCCAAAATGCTACAGAAATACATATGCATATATGTAGTATTTTGAAAGATCACTAAAAGTGACAGAGAAAGGTGTAACTGGGCATGCCTGTGCTTGAACACTAGTCATTTTGGCTGGAGTTTTAGAACTTCTTTAAATTTGGACTCTGATTCTTGAAATGATGGAAAAACTGTTCTGCTTATTTGTTGTTTGATTTCTTGTTGGTAGTGAGAATAAGGAAAAACAACTGTTTGCTTTATATGTATGAACTGTTTGCTCATGTGAAAGCATCAAGAAGTTTCAGTGTTTGGACTTTATGCACTGCAGTTTTCTCCTTTCTTTCCCTTGGAGTGATTTCTGTATTATACAAAAGGGGAAGATTTGCAAGACCATACTTTCTCTCACACACATTTGTTTCAACTCATCAATTCCATTCCTAGTTTTTCTTCTCCCACTGCATAAAACTGATGCATAGCATCATGGCTGACAACATAAACACAATCTCCTCTTGAAAAACATTGGTGGGACCTTCACTTCCTCCTGTAGGTCTTCTCTTTTCTCATACTATGCTATGGGAACAATCATTCTATTTAAGACTATTTAACACTTAATCAAAGCCCAGAGATTTTAAAATCTTAAACTACTGTGCACCACTTACAGATAGAATCTCTTTAAAATTGTAGGATTCCGATGGAATTGTAAACAGTATGAGAAATATTTTCCAAGGCAGAGAAATCCTAATATTAAATTTAGAGCTAATCAAATATCATATGTCAGTATGAAACACTAAATCAAGATGGTACCTTACAGGCATCTGCCAGTTTACTTTAAATATCTAATCATAGCAAGAGTCAACACATTTGATGGGATAGTTATCTGCTACTGAACTTTAGTGCTCAGAAGTAATAAATTCATTTTCATCAATCAGTCCAAGAGCTACTTTGCTCTGCTTTTGCCTCTCATAGCATGTGGTAGTTCAATTCGCAGAAGTTGCTTCCAACCCTTTTACAAAACTATGTGCAATTCCAAAAGGAAGTCACTTTCCAGGTTTTATTCATTCCTTATGGACTGATTGATTCCTTATGGAGGAACAATCTAGTTATGTTTTGCATATTAGAAACTATAGCAGAAATCTTCTGTTTCATAACTGACATAACTGTGAGGATTTAGTGCAGGTGTAACAATTCCCTTTATCAGAGATAAGTATCCTCCTGGATGTAAGCACTTTAAACCTAGTGAGAGGAGGACACATAATTCCACAGTCCCTACACTGCTTCCAGAATCATCCAGAAACCAGCTCAAATATTTCAAGACCTAAATCCAATCTGAGAAGATCACTTGGCAACCTATGAAGTGTGCTGGCACTGCTCAAATGCAGAAACTTGTCTGTAACAGTACAAATGTGCAGTTTCAATGTTATATATACATGCTATTTTTGTTCTCTGCCAAAACAATCATTCTGATCAAAGACTGCTAGTCCTGTAAATTTATGACATCCAATGTCGCTATTTTCACATTTAATAAATGCCACTGTCAAATCACTATCTGAAAGATTATTGTAGTAGATAAGGTAAAATCAGCAAATCACATTTTGGAATCATTCCAGCTAAACATACAAAACTAGCAGTCTGGTTGTTACTCATGTTTTCATGTATATACCTCCCTCAGCATCTTATCTTTACTGCTGGCTGCTAGTTAGCATCATTCTGTCAAGGCAGAAGGAAGGAATAATTATTAAAACAGCAGTCTACAGAGAAGCAGGGCCATTTCCTATACATGCCAGTATTTTCCAAATTCAGTTTCTTTCTTCTAAGAAGGCACACTGGGAGCAGCTTTCTAAGAGAGTACTTTGCACTGGAAGCCATAATTCTTACCTACCTTCTACACAAACTCCCTGGATTTTAGAAGCTGACAACCAAAACTTTCACCCATCTTGCCACCAAGATTTAAAAAAGCACTTCACACTGCATCTCTCAACTTGAGATACAGTGTGAATGTCCAACTTGAAATACATATGTAGCACGCCTAGTGTGTACAGGCAACTAATCTACAGAAAGATAAATTTCTCAACACAACAAGCCCTTTAAACATAATACTTTGTGGTGTTTTTTGAAGTCTTCAGTCTGAAGAAAATTGTTAACACAATGTTATGTCCAACAAATTGAATATCTTTGCCAGTGCCTATGATTTCAAACAATGCAGGCTTCTAAGATAACAAATACATCTGTTTAGCTAAAATTAAACAATTACCTGTCTGTTCACATGTATTGCAGTGAAGCCTCCTCTGAAAGCAAGTGCAGGCCCCTCTTTAAACAAACCACATTACAAGGAAGAAAAAATTTTCCTCTAATGACTTGACTGTGAAACCATCAAATAGACAAGAAACCACAAGACTGGTCTGTAGGTCCTGCACAAAGCTTACAGAACAGTTTATCTGGACACCATCAATTCTCTTGATGGCACACCTTTCTTTTGTACTGCAGGCATCTTGTACACTTGAAGAGGTATAATTTATTGACAGTCCTAAATATATCACAAGGTTCTAATTTAGTCCATGACAGAACAACTGAAAACAACAAAAATTGTCTCTCTGGGGTCATTATTGATTAAAGGAAAGAAGGGAGAGAAAAAGAGGAGGAATTTTAGTAACACCTGTGACATACAGCTTCAGTCACATAGATTCTCAAAACTGCCTTAAACTTAAGACAGAGAGCAATTGCTGCAAAGCGACTGTTCTATTTATTTCATAACTAGAAGTTCAGTCTATCATTAGCATTTTAGCTACTGAAAAATGTCACCCTGTCTGTTGATAACCAGCGTTACTAATCAAATTTCTCCTCCCAAGAAGAGACTCGCTCCGCTACAATCCCACAAACCTGGAAGGCTTGTACATGAGTGTACTACCGTGAACTGGCCCTGGGAATATGATAGTGGGCTAAATATTTCAGACTTTCAAGCTTTTTGCCTCCAACCTGCCACATAAATGTGTTTTGGCACTTTATGTTTCTTCTGCCTTCACTCTCTCCCTGTGTCTCTGTCCCATCCACCACGTCACCCTCAACAAGCATTGTGTCCAGACTTAAAAACTGTTACAAAATAGGGATTAGAAAGGCAGAAACAATCTCAAATTTATATGTTAGAAATCACTACCTCTATCCCATGGCAGTTAGAAGGTTTCAGGTAGAAACACACGAGTAGAGGAAGAAAAGTTTCCTATAGAAAATTCCTCAACAAAAGCACAAGATTTTTTTTCCACCTTTGGCATATGAGTTTACTACATTTGATGTAGCAACTAAAATTTTGAAGTAAAAAATATAAATCTCAGTATTCTTCTATGCAATCATGCAAGCACAGAAGCACAGATCTTACATTTGCAAAGACATATCAAGGCTTCAGATACAGTCACCAAAATTCAAATTTCCCTTGTCCTTCCTTCTGTTTTCTGCAAATTTTGAAAACGTTCTTAACCTCAGGTTTAAGAGAGTGACAAACAAGTACAAGGTAAACATTATGTTTTCATTTGCTGCGTTCTTCACAGTATTTTGCTGAAGCAGAAACACTTATGGTTCCCTTCAAAGTTTCTTGGCAGGAAAGTAGATAAAGGAAGGACATGCCTATGTTTGATTTTCCCCTTTTGGCCCACTGAAAAAAAATATTGGAAGAAAAATTCAGACCTAGAGTTTTCTTCATCTTTGGCAGTTGATGGAATAATTCAAGTTTGAAATTCAAGTTTTGAATCCAAACCCTCATATATGTATTTATATTTTTGTGCTAATAAAGCAAAATTTAAGTTATTTACAGGCATTGGTTTTACTGGGGGGAAAATCCATTAAAGAACTTAGCACAGCAATATATGAGCTGTCAGTCCTCTGTACTCATCTGGTCAATCTTTCTGCCAGTTAGCTCAGGACTGTGGACAGGTCATGCTGGACTGATGCTGTTCAATGCCTCTGGGTTGCTGCATATGGAGGAAGCCCTCAGCCACTCACCCTTTTGTCCCTAAGGTATTAGTAGAGTTGTTCTTCCTTTCAGGAAACAGCTTATTATTTCCAAATACCAGATGGAGAACACAGGTATAAGGAGCACCAGGAACTTCCCCAAATCACAGAAGAAATGCACAGAGGAGCAAACAGTAAAGCCAGATCTGTGAAGTTCAGCATTAATATAGAATATTAATATACCATATTAATATGCTATATCCCTCAATGTTTGCATGCAGGCATTCTGTTTTAGAGTGTGGCTCATTCCTCACCCTCTTTCTGTACTGCCATAAACATCCAGTAAAAAAAGTAATCACTGATAAAACATGGACCCAAAATCTCAAGCAAGTATCAGATGGATGTTAATCTTCTATGCCTGGCAACCCTTGAAAAAAATTTCCTGACAGTAGCATATCACTGTTTGAAGGTGGTGCTCCTGGCCATGTTGCAGTGAGGAACTCCCTGCGTCTCAAGCCGGGGATATCACAGCTTCCAGAATTGAGACACCAGCCTGCTCAGACTGCAGCACCTACTGCAGCAGTGTAATTACTAGAGACAAATCATAAACCCTCAGACCAAAACATTAGAGTGAGCTTCAAGAAAAGATTCCAAGCAAGTCCAAACTTTTTAATTTCTTTATATTGGAGATACCTAGAAATGTTCTTTCACAAATAAATGCAAACCAACAAAATTTTAAATGTGACAGTGTGTATTTGGGACCTTACTCTTTGCCTACTTTATTATTTTTCCATTTTAAGCTCACAACCACTTTTTCCTGAATGACTTCTAAGAGTAATGAGGAGCACTCAGATGTGGAAAAATAAAAAAGGTGTCATTCTTCCATTAAAAAATGATTCTGTCTTCTCAAAGGATTAATGCATTTTATTAAATTTATACACATGTGTATGGATATATCATCAAATGAGTCTGCCTGATTATTGTTGAATAGAAGAGAAAAAACCCACAATAATTATTCTGACCTTGGAATATTTTTAAATCACATCCATCCCCAAAGCACTGAACACAAAGCTTTAAAACTCTCCCGCAGTTTTAACAGAAAATAATAAAAAATCCACTTTGAAACACAATCCAATAAAAATCTGTTGGACCAAAGAACACAGCATAACATAATGTGTGCTTGTAATATCCAAGATCAAAGATGATGAAATTAGTTCTCCTTTATTCACATATAACATGGCCTACTAGTAACTGACATGATGCTTTGACTAGAATTTAGTCATTCTTGTAATAAAAATTATGGCTTGTCCATTCGGATCTTTATTATTTAGGCAAAATTAATCTCCTCATTAAAACTGCAGGAAAAGAAAAAGTCCTTAAACACTCCTATGAAGTATATAAAAAGCTGAATTATCATTGTCTAGGAAGATGCCTAATTTTACAGAGGCTTATATCCATGAGGGACTGCAGTGAGCTTGCTCTGAAAAGAAAAGATCAGGCATTAACCAAGTAGCCCAGAAAGACCCTTTTGAGGCAATAAACCAAGCTCCTCCAGACTGATTACTTAAATCACACCAAATCTTCTGTGTATTATTTTGAAGTGCTGAGCTCTATGGAAATTTAAGCCCCATCTCTCAGGGTCCTTCTAAGGCAGGTAAGTAAACATACTTTTTGAAAATATAACATGCTAGACATTCAAGATCTCCTGTATTTGTTCTCTGAAGAAGTGGAGGAATAAATTTCTGGTGAAATCTTTCACAGCTCTTTGCAGAATACTATAAATTAATTTCAAAACTCTTCCCTCATTTTGATGATGTTTCAGCATCTCCAGGCAGTTAAATTAAACTCTTCATAGTGCAAAGACAGCTCAAGCTTCACTGGCATTTTAATCCATCTCTCAAGCTCCTGCTAATCACATGAAGCCCTGTGAGACAAGATGAAGAGCTCCCAAAACACTTTTCCCTTTTATCCAAGGTTAGTACTTAGACATGCAAACAGAGATTGGAACTGAAACTATCTAGATGGCTTCAAGATATAAGTAATCAGAAGTTCATATCCATTTGATCAAGGGTAACACCAACCACTCAAGTGTTCAAAGCCTAAGTGCCACCAATATTCCTACAGAAGACCTTACACACTGCAGTCCCAACATATTGATAAAGTGGTAGAAACATTGAACACAAATTTCCTGACAATATGAATCTAGGTATGGAAAGAGCCTCTCGTGATTACCTATTGTGGACCCCTCTGTGGTAGCTTAGAAAAAGCTACAACACTATTGAGCAATAAAGATTTTCATCATCCCAACACTGACATCAAAACCAGGGGCAGTCTCAACCCAATTTATGGAGCACATCCTTGTTAAAGAGGAGAGAGAGAGAAAGAGGGGGAGAAAGTCCAGTGCTGTAATTCCCCACAAGACAAACCAGCAAAGTACAACAGATTAGATCACCTCAAATGCACTTCTGCACTTCCATCACACTTTTGTTCCCAGGAATGCTGGGAATTTTGTTCTGGAATGCTGGGAAATTAGTCCTAACATGAAGGACTGTTGACTGCCTGCTATATGCTATGCTTTCTGAGATCTACCTGTAAGAAAGGAAATTATGCAAAGAATATTAGGAAGCACTTAATACAGCCTAAATCCAGTCTATCTGAACACCTTGTTTAACTCTTATTACTTACTAAGAAGAAATTAATGATAATGATTTTCTAAGGAAATGCAGAATATGTATCAATGCAGTCTTGCAGAACAAGTTAGACAAACTTGTCCCAAAAATGACTTAGTGATGAGAGATGAACTAAAAATTGTTATTCTGTTTGTATCCTTTTATGTATCAACACTTCTCTGAACTCTGTCACAAGCACCAGGACAGATACATGAGACTGTGTGTGCTCTTGTGAGATATATCAAGTAGAATCATAGAATCATTAGGTTTGAAGAGACTTTCAAGACCATCCAGTCCAACCATCCACCCTACACTACCACTGTAAATGCTAAATCACATCACCCAGTGCCAGATCAAGATGTCTCTTGAATACCTCCAGGGATGGTGACTCCACCACCTCCCTGGGAAACCTATTCCAATGCCTGAGCACCCATACTGAAAAGTGTTGTTCTTATATGTAATCTGAATTTCTCTTGTCTCATCGTAACTCCATTTCTTCTTCTCTCACTGCAGGCACTGCAGAAGAGGCTGCCCCCACCTCATTAAAACCTTTTATAGAATTCTATAGAGAGTGATGTGGTCCACCTTAGGCTTCTACTTCTCCAGACTAAACAAACCCAGCTCTCTCAGCCACTCCTCCTAAGATGAATTTTTTAAACCTTTCACAAAGACCCTTCTCTGGACAAATGTTTTATCTTGTTTCTATGAATATATACTTCCATGTTTGATTCTACTCCTCCTAGGCAAAGTCTAGCATGCCTAAATTTACCTGTAGAGAGGTAAAGAGAGGAAAAGATAATATTGATTAGATTTTGCCCTTAAATAACACAAAATCACACATCATCATAGCCACTCTCTCAGAATAAAAATTATAGTAGAATATTTTAGATATGGGTTTCTGGACCATTGCTGAAAAAACACTGGATTCCAGGCCAAAATCCCTCTCAGTTCTGGGAGAATTTAGCTGGTTTCTGGGGTATCCCTTACTCTGGATGACTAGATACCACTTATTTACTGTGAAATTTTCTTCCATGTAAAAAAAAAAAAAATCTAATGTGATGATTCAGCATGAAATGTTCCACTTAGTAGTAATAATATAAGAAATATACTGCCAAGTACATTAGCTGATGCTTTCAACATAGTTTTCTGTTACCAACACAGAAATAGAAGATGCTGCCCACTATTTAATTTCCCTTGTGTTTTCTCAATGTCTGTAATTTGTTTATAAGGAATGCTGCAGCATACACCCAAAAGTAGTAGCCATACTCTTATTCACTACTTTTTCTAATCCCAGAAGCAAATCTGCAGGTTCTGTTTTCCAATTTTTCTGTGGATGAAATTTCAAGAAAGAAATAAGTATTAACATGTGTTTTAAATCTACTTCCTTCTTGTTTCATTAAATGCTCTCTAGTTTTTGTACTATTTGATTTGTAATTCAGGTTATTTTTTACCTTTATGATTTTGTAAACTTTGAAACCTCAAGTACTGAAATGAGAAAGAGCTGAATGCAATCAGAAACTTAAAACCACTATCTAAAACCTATATTCAAATTTTTGAATTACTATAAATAATCAAAGTGATTCAAAACCCACACAACAAGAGCAATAATACTGAGTTCTCCAGTGCTGAATTAATATTATTTGTTGCTGTATTTGAAAAGAAACATTGATACAATGTATCGGTTTTCTTGCATTGGATAGAGCTTGATAGACTTTTCACAACTGCTTAATCACATATTGAACCTCCTTATACTTCTGGTCTCCACAGCTCTTGACAATAAAGTGATCCAAAACTTAATTTTAATGTAAAATGTACTTCCTCTGGCCTGATAACGTTATTGGATGTTCCTATTTCCTGGGCACTGAAAGAGAGTGAATAATTGTTCCTTAATCCATTTTTTCATAGCCTACACAATGCTGAGCAACGCATCCACATCTGTCTCCTGAAGTCTGTTTTGTAAGCTGAATAGTCCTACTTTATTAAGTATTTCTTAATATGAAAACTTTTTCATTTCTTTTATCATGGTTGTCATCTTTCTTTTTACTTTCACAGGCTGTACCTTTCTGAGATAGGATGATTAGAACAGCATGAAGCACTCAAGATATGTATGTACTGTGGGTTTATAGAACAATGCAATCAGATATTGTGGGTTTCTAAATCCTTTTGCTAATAATACTTAACATTCTTCCTCTCTTTTTCATTGCTATTGACATGAATATGGTATTTTTTATAGAGCAGATAATAATAATCTACGATGTTTTTGCTGAGTAGAATCAGATGATTTACCTGACAGGGTGGAGGTAGCAGTTATCTTTTTGCCTATTTGCATTGTTTTCAATCTACTGAAATGATTCACTTCCTGCCTTACTGAATAACTATTACTACAAAACAAATTTGTGCAATTATTTACAGCCAATGTTTATTTTTAGCTGTCTTTTGACTTGCTAGCAAAATTTTCCATCTCACCATTAACTCCCTTTCTAGGATGAATGTTTGCATGGCAGCACTTCTAAAAGAGACAATAATGTATCTTCATTTGTAGCCTATGTTGAAAACTTTTTGCGTCAACTCAATTATTTTAAGAGAATCTTTGTTTAAACATATTCTGTATAGCAAAGGGAAAAATAATGAAAAGACAGGAATAAATATTTTAAATATTAAAAGGACATAATAAAATTAAATAAAAGCTTAGTAATAAAGAACCTAACACATGAGAAAAAAGGTGACCTGAAATACCTACACATAATGAGATGATAAGAAGGCATTATATTTGCTTTCAAAAATTACCTTTAAACAAAGGAACATGAACCACTTACATAATCTATGCGTTTGATTTAAAAATTTAAATTTTGAATTTCACTGACATGAAGTTGTAGAGCAGAAAAGTTGCAGTATAGGTTTTCAAAAGGTCCCTTGAGAGATCACTAATCTGATATCTGCTCAAAGCATCATCTGGTAAGTATAACTGTTTTCCCCACTGTGTCCATGCCTTTAAAACTGAAAGAAGTGCCTACATTGTTTGGAAATCAGATTCAATATTAAATATTAGATTTTTTTCCTAATATCCTCTCTTAACCACTCTTAATTTAACTTACATCTGTTGTCCCTTATTCTTCCTTCATGCAGCAAATTGAAAAGCCTTTGTATTCCCATAAGTGCTGTGAGGCTGCTCTTAGATCCTCCCAAAGTTGTCTCTTTTCCACACTGAAGAAACCTGTCTCCTGTAGCCCCTAATGGTCAAGTTTATCAAGTTTATCAAGCTAGCAATTTCCCTCTTCTTATTGTTGTTTTAATACCTCAAAGATTTTAGTTTGGCTGTATAATAATTACTATCATGGATCTAAGATTTGTAAATAGAATGCTATGTGACTCATAGAAATATTAGTAAAACATTTCAGATACACTTTGATTATTAGTAACAGTTTCTAACAAAGGGAATCTAATTTCTAGGAAGACCTTCCAATATGAGAACTGTCACAACTCTTAAATTAATTTTTTGCTGCATTTGTTAATGTAATGAATGTAATGAATTGTAATGTAATGAATTTCCACTGGATTTTCTCTAACAATTTTAAAGCAGTTCACAAATTCCTATATAACATAAGCAGCATTTATAATGTGAGTATACACACTCTCAGATATGTATATATGCAAGTACATATGGCATCATGTGGGATTCTTCCAACTCCACATATTCTGTGACTCTGTGATTTGATACAGAGACATGACTAGTTACTTTGAATTAGCATATGGAATCATGCTCATTCACAATGTGCACACAAATATAAAAAGTAGAATATTTTCAAACTTGCACAGAATTTATAATTTAAAGTGCTAATATTTTTTTCCTTGCATAAAGAGTATTTCCAAAGATTTCTTGTTTACAGAAAATAAAATGTCCCAAATTGGATTTAGTCAAATATAACAGCAGCTTGTTAGTAGTATGTGGTCAAAGCACAATTTTCATGAAACATAAGTTTCGTTTTAATGTAACTTTCATGAAACTCTCCTTCAGGATGTGTGCAGCCTTCAGGTCAGTAAGACACAGATCCAGAAGACCTTATTCTCTAAGGAAAAAAATGTCTATTTGTATTCCTATTTGAAATCATGCACACAAGGAGTCATTAAACCTACTGTTTCCTTCAGTACATCATTAATTTATGGAGGCTTGTAAAATGTACTTTGGTCCTAATTTAAATTTATGGTGTTTAGCAATTTTTTTAGTTTGATTGGTTCTTTAACAGGGAAGTTTAGAGTTGAAATTAAGTTGTCTGATTATTACTTTATCACAGTGATGAAATATATTGAAATACACTCAAGGTATTTCAGATACTGAAATTAAAGTTCCAGTTACCTACCATAGGTAAAACTTTCAAGAAAAATGTCGAATAAGCATTTTCTGAAAGCTGTCTGTTATGAAGGTATTTGCTTATTTATTCTTGTTTCCAAGTTAGAGTCATCGTTGTTTCTTTTGTAGGTGGAAGTAATAACAATACTGAAACTGCTTTGAGAGACTATTCTCTGGTTCAGTGAACTGAAAATTACACAACCTCTCTTGGGGTTCTGTTTAAATTTTTGAAGTGGTTATACAAAATCTTCAAAGATGTTTACATTTAAATAAGACAGAGTAGAAAATAAACTGAGGACAAATCTAGCTTAACTTATCCATTTAGATTGTCCTATGGATGTTACTGACACTATTTAACATGAAAAATATATGAAAAAAAATTTTATTATATTAAATTTGTAGTCAGCAACACATAAGATGCCTTCAATCCGTGAAAGAAATGATTTTTAATAGCATTGTTATAAAATCTATTATTGTGTAGTACTTTCTTTAATAGTCTTTATGTGAATAATTTTTACATTTCATAGTCCTTCTCTATGTAGAAGGGGTGACCTAGAATATAAGTTTCCAAAGTGGTTTTCAGAGGGTAAAATATGGGAGGGAATGTTTCCAACTGTTTATGACTATTTCCTCAGCAGTTTTCCAATGCTTTTTTTGTGCTTTTTAATATTTTGGCTAATCTCCGAGTGGATGTGAAAATACACGTTAAGAATGAAAGGTAAATCCTCTATTTCATGCTGACTATTCATCCTTGAAAAGAGAGGGGGAAAAGTGAACCAGAAGCAGGCTGAATGCTCTTTCCACCTGAGCCACAAGAACTGGGTATGAGTTTGCTTCGCCATACACATGCTTTTCTGGGTTTCTAAACAGATAATATGACATGGATTTTCTTAAAATGTCATTTCAGTGGATGAAATATTAACTTTCAAGATTTTCAAGAGTTCTGAGAAATAAAATCTTTCCTCAGAAGAAGCTTCCCAATAACACCTATCTTGTCTGTCAGTTCTAGGAATGCCACTTGCAAGATTTCAGTCAAAAATTCATAAAAAAGGACATAAATTACTTCTCCATGTTAAGTTATGCTATGTTACTCTCAATATATCCTTAGTGACAATGCCTTGATAATATTTTAACATAAAAGCAGTAAGACCGGTCAAACTCTCCAATACGAAGAAGCTAATGTGATCTTGTATATAGAGGAATAAAAATTTAAAACTGTGATTATTTTCTACAAATACACTATGATGAAACAGACCATATTAATATAATCTGAAGATATGAATACCAATGCCTCTGGAGATATTTTGATCTTCTGACTTATTTTTTCTAGATTGTCTTCATTTTGGGAAGACTTTTTTCTTCATCGTGCATGCTTCTTCCATATATTTTGGTTCAATGTATTGTTAAGCGATCTAAGAATTGAATTTCATTCATTTACACATTTATTTCAAGTTTAACTTCTTTCTACATTTTTCAATTATACAACTGGGTTTTTTTTCTGTAACTTTATCTCCATTTGCACCCTTAATGAGGATTAAGCATTCAGAAATGACTCTTTTAAAGCTATACATCTTACCTAAATTATCAGTTGGTGTAATATCTGCCTAATTTGTTTGTGGCTCATTTCAGTAATATTTCAAAAATCCTGAAGTGGACTAAGCAAGAACAGAATACAAAGTAAGAGGAAAAAAAAAATCTTTAAAGTGACGGGTCTTGATGAAACAAGAGTCACGAGACCCACTCATAATTTAGAAAAAAAGGCTAGTTTATTTTTCTATAGCAACAAAGTTAGTCTTGAAATAGGTTTAGCTTATGGTTCCTATATACAGACAGGGTCATGAAACAATGATTTAACCGAAATGAGAGCACAAGCATAAGGAAAATATGTTTGAAGTTCTCTTCACTGATAAAAATGACAGCAAATGCAAATTTTCCATTCTGATCCCAGTTTTTGTTAAAAATCTTGTTTGAGAGCAGATAACTCTCTTCATAAATACAAAAGTATTCAGACACTGAAATGACCTTTTGCAGACGCTCTTATAACAACAACAATAGTATACTCATGGTACTGTATTTCACATGGGAACTTTTTCAAGTTTCATGCATAAGTTAAATAGTTAATTGTTGATGGATAAATACTAAACAGCAAAGTGAGATAATATTGATTGATTATGTGATTAACATAGGACAATCATACAACCCAGCAGAGCCTCCAACTTTCAGTCCTTCTTGAATGTTACCTCATGATTACTAAATAGCTTGCTTAGTTGTGATTTTTCTCTCATAACAGTTCAAGTCTGAAAAAAAGGTATGTCAAACTTTTGGAATGAGTTTTGCAGTTTGAAATACTGAACAGCAGTGCAGAACCATGCACTTCATACAAATTAATCCATCCCTTAGCAATAATCTAGCAGCCAATCAGAATTCTTCCTTAATCCAAATAGTTTTCTAATGCACTTTAAATCATCAAAGTTCAGGTACCTTACACTGTTTAAATGTAAAGTAACAAGGAAATTTAATCTTAAGATTATTAAGTATTTATAGCAGTGGCTAAGGGGTATCACCTAGCAACAAGCCCCACAGAATAAATCTAATAAACTGCAGCTCATCCTTCCTGTCATCAATGATCAAATAATCAAGACAGGAAAAGCACAAGTAGTGATGACATTGAGAGAATCTAATGATAATGTACAGGAGCATTTTAGGAAACAAAGAGTGTGTTTAGATAAAGGAATATAGTCTGCACAATAATTAGAATAAAGCAAAGCTGGACTTCAGCCACAGTAAGCCAAATGGAAAGAAAAGATTAAAGTGAGAGGGAGGGGGAAGGAAAACTGGAGGAAGAAGATAAACGATTAAACATGGCAGACACAGGGATTTGTGAGAAGTAAATAAAATAAGATGCTGTCAACACATCTTTCCTTGGCTGACTTCTAAAAAGGAGGGCAGAGAGATTAAAATTTTATCAGATAGTTTAGAAGATTATGGTAGTTGTACCTTAAAACATAAAAGCTACTTTGCAGAGCCTCATGCAATTCAGCAGGATGCAGTTGGGTCAGAATTGATAGCAGCAAGGCACTGAGGATAAGTTTGAAGTTATCATACTCTAGAAAGCAGAAAAGTTCAGCCCAAGATTTACAATAAGTAAAAAACTAAAACCTTGCACCAGGGTTTTCAGCAGATAAAAAATGCATTAGAAATGTATGTAATTACAGTTAAGCACTTGTCATCATTTTGGAAAGGTGGTATTTACTCAGGCTTATATTATACAGACATCTCTGGGTTTTTCCTTCTGAGTACGTGGTGCTGAATTCCATATGCAGGTTCACTGAAAACAGAGGACCTTTCTGAGGGTATGTCATACTGCACACTAAAAGATATGGTGCGGACCTCATTTGATCAAATAATGGCAAAAGCATTCATATATATATTCATAATGACAAGAAACTGTATATGCTACATAGCTTCAAAGCACTGAATTTCCTCTTTGTTATATTCAACATAAACCAGTCAAGTGAATGACAGCAACTTGGTCTAATTATAACTTGAGCCATTGGTCCCTTACAAAATGCTTCTGAAAATCCTGTATGGTTAAGCTTGTCTGAAAATAATTTCTGCAACAGGTAGTGTTCCCTGTTATTGTCAGTGCCATTGTTTGGTCTGGACAGAGTCTCTGAAGAATCTTGTGGAGAGCTCTTCTCTTGTAGTCAAGGAAGAAGTCCACATAAAAGGCCACATAAATAGAAAATGAAAGGAAGTGCCATCTAATTTTTTCATTACAACCACATAGAGTAATTACTCAAAGCACAGTCAGTTTATTTCAACTAATTTAACAGTCAGAAACAGCATTTCCATATTCATTCAATGTAAAGATATAATATTTAAAAAGACTATATATATCATACATTATACATGGAATAGTTTCATGTTAAAAGTAAAAGTAAAATAACAACTGTTCATCATGAACTAGTACTAAGCAAAGACTTTAATCCTTTGCAACAACAGGATTTCTAACTGACTGTTTTGCACAGGATAAAAGAGCATTAAAATATTATTTAGCACTAAGGACTTGAGTCAGTTGGTCATATATGTCTGATACCATTTGACAACCTGAAAACTCTCTGATCCCCAGATTCAACCTTAGAAATGTATGTTTCCTACAGGCATTGTAATTGTCACCCCATGCAGATACCTTGTTCACCCGAGAGTATCTTAAAAAATGGGCGGCTAAATGCATGAAGTCTCAGTTTCAGCAATGGCACATAGACATTTTTTTTCATGCAATGGGATGCAGACAAATGAAATTATTAAACTGTCTTAAATGTAAAGGAAAATATGTACCAAATACTCCTATGAATAATTGCTCGGTTGACATTTGTTAGATCGCTGACCACATGTGATGGCTGAGCCATTGTCACATCTAAAGTTTTCAAAATTAATATTTAATCCACAAAACAAACCCAAGAATTTTTAGAAGCTAACTTACTATACATACAGAAATGGAACATGGTATTACTTACAACCAGAAGTTATCTTTAATCATTAAAAATACTCATAGTGCTCTGCACAGTAACAAACTTGCTCTTTGCAGGGGGGTACTTCACTGGAAGAATTAGGTAACCAGAAGGATTCTATGTATCTGCAGTGATAATTGAGTAATCTGAATCTGAAGTAATGATTCAGTGCCCCTCAACATCTTTTTAGCTGCTGCATAGACATATTAGCAACTTCCATCTTTCATTTTAAAAAGTTGGTGTTTTTCACAGCATTTCTCCTGTACAGACCCAGAACTGAGCCTGTTTAGCTCATTATCTCATTATTTTCACAAAAATGTGGAGACCTTTTTTTTTTNAAAAAGACAGTACATACCAAAGGAATCTGCAGCCACCAGAAATGCTTCCAAAGCTACATGATTGGAGGGTCATATCTTTTACAGAAGATAGCTTTGTGAGATACAGATAATCCAGAAGTAAGAATATAATTTCCCTTCCTTTCTGGAATGGAGTTAACCTCACTGTTCTGATTTCTATGAGAATTTTGGGTGAACTCTGCAATGGACTTGTAGAGATATGCATTCATAAGCTCTGAATCTGGCACAGGATACAAGCAGCTAGGCTTGTTTCACAGACCAAATCCTAGGTACAAATAAAAGAAATAGCAAATCAGTTTTCAGAATAAATGTTGTAGTACTGATTGTCCAAGGTGAGAGTCAGAAAGTAATTAAGCTTACAAAACTATATGGCTAGGAGGGCACATTGCCAGCTTTTAGCTGTTGAATGGAAATTTGTCAGGACAGAATGAGATTTTGTTCAAATGTTCAATGACAGTAACCCTGTATGTGTTGCATAAATGCTGTATGAATAGGGTGTGTCACAGAGACCAGACACAACTTCAGTTTCTGAAATCTGATTTTGAACCAATCTTAACTAATCCAGCAGGCAGTTTTGAGGTATTGTAGAAGGCAGTAATACATACTTTTCTGCCTCTTCTGTTCTTTCCTCCTTTCTCTGCTTTTACCAGAGTGAAAAGGTTTTAGTGAATATAAGACAATCAGATAGGTAGAGGCCTGGAAAATTCTATATAAAATAAAAATCTAATTGCAGATACTAACCTGTTTCTTTTGTGTGACTGCTTGAACATCTAACATTTATTTATAGGACGTAAAGCCAATAGGACAGAGGTCCTATATCCCTGGGTGTTGCAGATTTAGGGTTTCCTGAGAAAACAAACAGAAAACCACTATGAGATTCATCAAACCTAAGAAAATGACATGGAGTAAAAGGAAAACAGTACAAATTATGTTCAATTTGCATCAACGTCCAATTTATATCAACTAAAAAGAAGGTTGTGCTGCTTATTTCAGATTAATATTTCAGGACAAGTTGTGTCAAAAATATCTTTGACTTAAGTTTGATTAGTAAAATGTTTCAATACCATACTTGATAAAACCAACCCAGGATAAGAGAAGCTCATTAATGCCTTTCTAAATCACAGTTTCTTTTGTTGATTTTTTTTTAATTGGCTTTTGTGTCTAGGAAAAAAAGCCTGGCAATCCCTCCAAGAAAATAACTAATTGAGATTCAAGGTCACTTTTTACTCTGGATATTTTTCTTTGGTTTTGAATGTCCCCTCTGGTTTCCCCTGATATTCCCATCTGGCTGAACAGCAGATTGCAGAGTGATACAATAATAAGTGACACAAGGTCTTGTACAAGATCTGTCACGAGTGGTGCCCTGCAAGGCTCAGTACTGGGCTCAGTGTTGCCCACCTTATTCATCAATGTCTTCAGTGAAGATCCATGCCTCCTCAGCAAGTTCACCGATGACATAAAGCTACGAGGAGTGGCCAAAACCCAGAGTGCTGTGCAGAAGCTTCAGAATGACTTCCGTGGATTGGAGAGCTGAGTGGAGAACTGTCTGAAATCCAAGAGTTGTGTCCAGTTCCAGCAGAGAGCACAACACAATTTAGTGTCTGGAGCATCTCTCACAAGAAAAGACTGAGGCAGAGGATGGAGTCAGGCTATGCTCAGTGGTGCCTACCAACAGGATGAGAGGCATGGGCAGAAACTGATGAACTGGTGGTTCCACCTAAATATGCAGAAGGATTTCTTTACTCTGTGAATGACTGAGCACTGGAACAGGTTGCCCAGAGGAGTAGTGGAATCTCTGTCTCTGGAGACATTCAAGAGCTATCTGCACACAATCCTGTGTGATGTGCTCTAAAATGACCCTGCTTGAGCAGGGAGGTTGGACAATTGACTCACTGTGGTTCTTTCCAATCTGGCCCATTCTGTGATTCCCTCTCACTGTTCATCTCCCATTACATGTAAAGGGACAATTTACTGTGTTCAACTTAGTACAGTATTATTGCATTTTATTTTAGATTTAGTTCCACTGCATTCCCTGTATCGTAAATTATTAAAAATCTTATATTGTTATATTTTATATTTGTATTATTATTTATTATTAATAATGATGGTGATGATATTTAGAAAACAAAATGAAAGCAAATCCCACTTCAACACTGACATTAGTTCTTAACACCACCTTTTCATTTATTCTCTGAAGATTAATATCAAAAGTCCCCTGCATTTATGATAGTTCTTTCTTAATGTCATAGTGCTTCAAACTAGCTAATCAGCATCTAGATTAAGCACTTATCCAGAATGACCTACTTGTAGAAATTAGATGCTTAAAACTGTGATCAAATCGATAGGGGCCCACTAAAAAGTACATAACCCTCCCCCAAAGACAGAGCATTGCATAAATTCTTATTTCTTTTCAGGACCTGAATCCAGTATGATTTGTGAAAAGACTGAACCTGCATATCCCAAAGGAATACACTAAGCTATAAATCTGAGTCATCGTTGCTCTGAATTTATTTCATCTTAGGGTTTACAGTTGGACATATTGAATAACTGGACATAGTTTTTTGAAACTCTCAGACAGAGAGACTGAAATGGCATCTTTTAAATATGATAGAAATCTTCTGAAGCTAAAATACTTGGAAGAAACAGGAATCACAATATGTTTAAAGAAGGTCTTATACTTTCAGAAGCTCTAAATTGAGATATTCTCAGAGCATTTTCATCAGATCAGACCCTGTTAAAAGAAGACAGGAAGAAAAATGCCTTTTTTATGACTTCTGATAATCTTCAGGGCAAATTAGATTCTAAACATCAGAAAGTATATGTGGAGGTGGAATTTTAGGGTCATAGAAACTTCAGGGCCATGGCTGTCTTTAGGTGTTCCTGAGGACAGCTGACACATAGAGATAATGTACAGAAAGGACTAATCTGATCTATAACTCATAATAAAATATGTCAGAGTAGCCAGTTAATGTATTGTAACAGTGTTAGTATACACACAGTTAAACTGACTTCAGATTTGGACTTAAATGAAGGATTTTTTTTCTCTTGTCATGCTGACAGGGATTTATATTTTATTGATATTGGAAATTTTGCATGTACTTTAGTCCCACAATCACAGAATCATCAATGTTGGACGAGACCTTCAAGGTCATCCAGCCACTCTACCCAGCACAACCATAATCACCCCTAAACCATATCCCCAAGTCAGCCAAGTGATAAATTTCTTTGAATAGCTGTGTTTTCCGATCTAATTGATTGAAAGATAAGGATAAAAAATACAGAAGGAGAAAAATGAATTCTGAAAAAAGTTGTTTTCTTTCTTGAGTAAGAAATGCCTATTACTCTTTAAAGTAAAATGTTGAAAATGATCTCATGCTTTTTCAGACAATGATAATGTCCGCAGGAGATGGTTGTTCACTGGGAATATCTGAGAGTCCTTGTACAGTTATTATATTAAAGAACTTATGTAACAATACAAGGATAGCTGCAAGAAATACTGTTATAGGTATTGAAATAGATGGATGTTAGTGTGGGATGACTCTTGGGACTTTAGAAATAACTATTTCTATAGGCATCAAATCTGACACAATACAGTGTGCCACTGCATCCACCATCAAGTATCATTCCTTTTTCAAAAGATGGTAATAAAATCAGCAGGGAATTTGATAAGAGTTAAGCACACTTTTACAGTGCTGAAGTTTACTTTGTATGAATTTGTTATCTGGAACTTTTCCCTCATATCTCAATGTACTTCAAATTATCAGTTTTGTAACAAAGGTTACGTTTACCGTATGTGTTATGTACATACAGCACCATAGGAAAAATTATTACTTTCAACTGCATATAGGTTAGTTAAAATCATAAAATATTTAGAACTATTGTCACAGGAACAGCAAAAAATTTTTATCCTTTCAAATGAAGTTCTGGAAGATCAGGACCTGTTATACACTAGGCCTAAGGTGGTTGCTGTAAAGAGATTTTTTGTCTTCCACACTGCTGGTTCCTTCTCAGCCTTAACTAGCAGAGCAAGAAGTGCCTTACCTGTATTGTAGAGAAACACTAACAAAACTCAGTCTTTTAAGGAGAACACTTTCATTCTCTCTTCAAAAAACAGTTATCTGATTAGAAAACCAAATCAAAACAACAAACCTTCACATAACAGTTGGTATTAATAACAATACAAAAATATGTACAAATTCTTTTATGTCATTATTAACTACTTTTATCATTATTCTTTGAAAAATTTTCAGAATTTCTGTTCAGCAGCAGTTGACATCTGGAAAGAAAGATATTGAATTTACCTATATTATTAAATATCCAAGTAGAAATTTACCTACATAAAGCTTTCTGATATTTAGGTTTTTCAGGCTTTTTCTCACATGTCACTCTTTATTTCTCTTATTTCTTCCTTTTCTTGGGCCTCTTGAGTGTATGCTTAAACCTATAGAATATATTGAAAAACACTTGAGTAGTAACTCTAATATGAGGAATGAGGTGACACACAAAGTGAGTGATACACATGATACTGATTTTTCAGCAATGGCATAAATGGATAAATTGTTTCTTAAATCCTATTGCTTGTATAATTATTCAGTTACATAATACATATGGAAATTTATTTTTCTACGTGTCAGATCAGTGGATTTGCTGTATAGAATGCTGGGAATGCTCAGTGGTATTGCTCCTATTTTATTCTAATGATCCCTGGGGTTTGTCTCTATAATGAAGAAAAATGAAAATCATAGGGACCAAAAATATCTGCAATTATCTACAATTAGCAAAAAAATGTTAAGCATTTTAGCTAATACTTTTTCTTTTCTTTCTCTCAGTATGCATCTGTTGTTGATTTTTCATCAAAGAAAAGGATAAAATCCTAATGAGTGCTAATAAAAACAAATACAAGCAAATGTCAAAGCTTTTTTATAGTTCAACTAAAAGAAGTATCTTTCTGTGTAATAAGGACAATAGTAATTTATCTTGTTTGCTGATTCAGTTTAGATTCTCTTTATTACAACAGCAGTGTCCTTTTGCTGCATTTGCTGATAATTTATTTCCAGTGAGTTACACCACAATTAATCAAAGTAAGCACAATATTGTAAGTACTGTTATTCTGTCATGTTATTTGCATGCACTGTGGCTTTTGGAAGTATGCTGTGTCAGACATAATCAGTAGGTGAAGAAAATTAGTCACATGATAGCAGCACTTATGCTTCCAAATTAGACTGTCAAATACCTATTGGGCGTTGCGTAGCTGTCTGTACAAAGCTAATGAAAAGAAGTCCATTGAGGGCTATCACATGAGAAAATTTCCTGCATTGAATTCTCACAGGGAATTTGCCTAAACCTCTGTACTACCCTTCTCCATATTAGCTAGTGTCCTGAGTGATTAAGGTCAAGTTAAAACAATTCTCTTTAGTTCACTACTACTATAAAATCTAACTCCATTTGCATTTTCACAGCGTAGACCACTGACAGTAAATTATTTCATACATATTTGGAAGGATTTTGTAGAAACAGCTTGTCCTGGAGATCCTTTCAATGCCATCAACAACAATCAACCTAGCAAACCAACGTTCAAAGAAACCAACAAGTCAGCAAACCTATATATTAGATCTTAAGTCTGGCAAGACAGGATGTGGTACTCTAAAGAACAATGAATCATAGGTTAGAATTTCAAAGTGCTAACAGCTAAAATAAATATAAATGCACATAAGTAGCAAATAGTAGCATATTTGGCTGTACATGTAATTTTCATACAAGGTGCCTTTTGAAGTGCAGTGGATTTTGCAGGAAATACCTTCCACAGACTCAGGTCCTTCCAGTACAGAATGATTTTGGATACAGGAAGGCACAGAAATTACTGAAGTCTGGAGTGCTGCCTCAAAGTCATGGACAGCCCTCCTGCAGCAGGTTCTCAACATACCTGGTAGAGGGCTACCAATGTCAGCTATTACATTTGTATTTCTCAGGAGTTTTGGGTGAGAAACAAGACATTTCAGATATGAGTCTCATGTCAGAGACAGTGTCTAATGTATCGTCTTTGATTGTTTAATAAAAAAAGCCTGCTCATATAACATATACAGCTTCATACTCCATATGTGTTTCATATTCATGTTTGACTTTGTGTTCATACTCCTGACTTATCCTGCCAAGTATTTATCAAGTCTTTTGTGGTAAATTCACAGACATTTTTGTGCTTTTGAGAATAAAACTTGAAAATCAATCTAACCTGCTCATTAAATATCAACTTACTTTAGAAAAAAACATTATTGTGACTTTGTAATGGCTTTCGTTTGTACCAGAACAAGAAATCAAGTGAGCATACAGGGACTGAACACTCATTGGCCAAATCTGTATCTACAATTTATAGCACAATTGACACAGGTCAAAAGCCTGGGTTTTGCCACACATGGCTTCTCAAACATGGAGAAGAAGTACTCGAAATCAAAATCAAACCAAAATTTTCTAAACACACAGAAGAAAACTCAGCCATTTACCTTTCTTAAAACTTTATTGTCTTTTCCATTGATTTTTATCACAGGTTTTGAACACCTATGTTCAAACACTTCTCAAAAGGGTTTCCTGAGATTATGAGAAAGAAACTGAACTTTACTTCTAAATGTATTTATGAGAATTACACATACTCACTGGAAGATATATATCAAAAGCTCTAAGGATAAAGAAAATGTTGAGCTGCCTTGCTTAGATGATGACTGGTAGCTGTGTTCTACTGATTTCTTCACAATTGCATGTTTAAGGAAGCAAAAAGAAAATTAAGGAGAAAAAAAAATGAAAACTAGAGTGGTAAGTGGAAGAGATTTCAGTATTTGTTACAAGACTGATTCTTCACAAACATCTACTATGTGCCATATTAATCTGGACATTAAACTCCTTTTCAGAAAGTTGTCTGATTTGTCCTAATGGACCAAATTCCATGACTATTAACAATATATATTAATTAACAGGAATTAATAGGTAAAACATGAAAGCAGCATTTGACTGAATAACTGTGATATTTCCCTCTATATAAAAATGCCATGACAAAATGAGACATGAGAAAATTAGACTTTCTTTCATAATCCCAAGACAAAATTTGGCTTGTAAATTAGCATGTTTACTAATGTCATCTTGCATGAATTATAGAATGTATATATTTATATATGATCACAATAGAATTTGAGAGAGATTCCCAATTTCTTGAGAATAATTTCAGATGTCTCAAAATCTAGTCTAACCTCAGCTTCTAGTTTTACAACTGGGGAGAGAGAAACATGACAAAAAACTGGAAACCCTTTGTAATATGTAATAGTGTAATGGTGTAATGGTGTTGTAATCATGGCTCAAAGAAGCAGTAGGGGACCCAGGGCAAAAGAGACAGATTATGATATCTCATGCCTAAGTTGTAAAGAAAAGCAGCCTAGGTGGTCTGAGCAGATCTGCCAAAAACCCATGCAATAAAACGTAGGGAAGTGCAACAAGCTCTATAAATGCTAAAGTATGAACGATGCCCTAATTCCTCTGTTGGAGTAGTTGTTATAGTCATCACAGGGAAGTTCTGCTACAGCCCCCTACCCTAGCTTACTTTGAGAAGTATCTGATTTTTATCTTTTCATCTCATTCACACATTTTCTTTCATACAATGATTACTTGGGCTTTCAGGGTAAAGTGAATTTTATCCTATAAGAAATAATGTATTGTATTTTACTGATGAAAAGACTCCATTCTGTTCACAGTTGATTCTTCTCTCCTTTTCTCTTTCTATTGTGTGCGTATATATTTAAATTACTCTTTAATTGATGTAGTTCTGGTGTCTTTCATTGAAAAAAATGCCTAAAGTTGAGTGAAAGAGAATGGATCCTGAGAACCTGTGGATGTAAAATGAGGCTCAGGCTGTGCGTACTAAAGCAACCTATTTTCATAAATGAAGAAACTATTAGCCTCTTTGTGAAATTAACAATGTGTGTCTGATCTTTTGGATTGTCATTAATTCTATTTCAAAAAGAAAAAGGGCCATAAATTTGAACTATGAAATTTTTCTCTAGCACTTGCAGTTTCTGACCTATTCAGACAATTTACTATTATGTCAAATATATTTTAAATGCTGGCTTCTCTGAAGCCGGTATCTTTTGGTTTTTGCATTCCTTACCAAAGTAATCTTGTACTTTAAAGACATATTTTTATTGTATGTAACCTTAACAGTAATTCCAAGGAGAAGACGCCCCACAACAATAGTAATAAAAAAGCAATTTATTCTAGATATTAATTTTAAGGAAATGTAGATTGAAAATCAGGGACATTTTATGGTATTTTTGAAAGCTATTGATTATGACCAACTTAATACTGGAATAAGGCTAATTTTCTACCTATCACGTTCCGAATGTATTCCATTAATAGTTGCTCTTTTTTCTCAGTTCAAATTTATAAGCTGTAGCAATATGATGTGTTCTGGAATCATAAATTCAAGATCAATCTTTTTAGCACATTGTATGGAATATCTAACTCTTATGGTATGTGAGAAATGCTTCTTTTTTACTACTGCATAATCCATTATTGCCAAGGGATCATTCTGAGACACTTGCATTAATATATAGCTACGACATTTGCTGGTGTGTGTAAGCAAAGCCTTTTCCCTACAGAGTGAATTCTCTGTAGAGTAATACCACGCATAAGGTAAATCTCTGCTTTCCTTAAATTAGTGTTACATTTTATATAACCATATTTCAAACAAAATGAGACAAAACCCCCCAAAACCCCCAAATCTGCGCAACACTGTACTTTGGCAACACTGTACTTATTACAGTGTTGCCAAATTTTATTATAAATGCCATAGATCACAGAAATCTGAAGTAGCATTATTTGGTATTTTCATGAAAGGCTTAGTTGATGGCATGGAGCATAAAAGTACAAAGTAGATGGGTGATACAAAACATGAGAATTTGAAAACACTTGTTCAGACAGAATGATCTTTATAAATCAGAGAAATAGTCTGAAATAAAGACTATGAAATGCAATAAGGACAAAGCAAACAGCTCCACTCTGCTTGCAAACATCACACAGACAAATATAAAATAAGAATTATTTGTATGCAGGGGATATTTCACTAACATTCAAATAGATTTCTTTTTAATGATAACAAATCGGTGGTGCTCTTTTAGAAAGGAAATATGTAATTCTGGGATGCTTTTAACATCAGTGCCATGTAAGATACAGAGATTTATTGTTGAGTCCTACCATGTGGTACTATGATAACAGTGGGAATTGGGCATGTAGTTTTGATCAGCACACTACAGGAAGCATTAAGACAAACTAGATAGAAGACAAAGCACAGTAATAGCAATGATTAAAATTTTGTAGAAATGACCTAGACATAAAAATTGTAAGAGGAAGGTTTTCTTAGTATGGAAAAAAGAAGATTGAAAAGAAGAATTTCTAATTCATTTGTCATCGGGATAAAACAACACCAGGATAATGTGACACCATTAAGTTCAATTTATGTCTAAGCTAAAACTCCATTACAGAATACTGGTTTTTGTTAATGGTTTCCTATAATTCTTCATTTGCAGCTATGGATTTTTGTAATGGTAGTTTATATTATGCTTGAACATAAACTCATAGCATTTATTTCCTCTTTGAGTACACATTTACTGTCCACAGTAAAGACCAATTCAAACAAAAAAAATTTCCATACGTATTACCAAGCACCTAATTACTGTAACAGTTTGTCAGTTACTCATTCATGCACAGTTTGTTAATCTAACAATTTATCATGCTGAACATTGAGGTTAGAAGGCTGAGAAACTGAAAATCAAAAAAGACCCTGAGGATAATTTCAGTGATTTTACAAATAAATTTTTTAAGACTATCCTAAGAAGGTCAAGGTCACAAAAAGCCCCAGCCAAACAAACAAAATCAAAACCCAAACCTACACCTTCTTAGCAGTACTTGATTAGATTTTCAAATATATAAAAAAATCAAAATGCTTGGATCACTTAAGATAAAGATGTTTTACAGAATTCTGTTTAGTGCATCTTATGATTTCTTTCAAATATGTTATCACTTGTTCTTCATGCTTCACTCTTTTACTGGTTACACCTGAAACAATCCCTCTCCTTTTATTAACTTGAAAATGTTCCAGAAAGATTTGTTATAATTGTTTCTCTTGAATAACAGAAATATTTAGTGACTTTTTTTTTCTGCTAAGGCATATTTCTCACAGGATATTTTTTCCCCTCAAAATCAGATAACCTCAAGATTGTATGAAAAACAACAACTGGTACAGATTTCAGAGAATATTTAAATCCTCCTTATCACAGAATCACAGAATCACAAAAATCACAGGATCACAGGATTGCAGAATAATTGTGGCTGGAGGGCACCTCTGGAGATCATCTAGTCGAGCTCCCCTACTAAAGTAGGTACACCTAGAGCAGGTTTCGTAGGGTGGCCCTCAAAGTAAAGAAGCTTTTCCTCCTATTCAGATGGAGCTTCCTGTGTTTCCCTTTGTGCCTGTTGCCTCTAGATACCACTGAAAATAGTCTTGCACTATCCATTTGCCCTTAAGGTATCTGTGTGTATTGGTAAAATGCCCCCTCAGTTGTCTCTTCTCCTGGCTAAACAGGCCCAGCTCTCTTAGCCTTTTCTATTAAGAGAGATGTTCCAGTCCTGTAACCATTTCATACCACTCCACTGGTCCCTTTCCCGTAGTTTCCTGTCTTTCTCAAACTGGCAAACCCAAAACTGAGGATTGTACTCCGGATGCCGCCTCGCCAGGGCAGGGTATGCAGGAAGGATATCCTTTCACAACCTGCTAGGTCCCCTTCCTCATTGCAGCCCAGGAGAAAACTTCTGGGCCTTCCTGGCCACAAGGGCACCCTGCTGGCTCATGGAACTTGCTGCCACTGAGAGCCCCTGGTACTTCTCTGCAGAGCTGCTTTCCAGCAGACCAACCCCTATTATCACAACCCTTTCCTCTTTAATGGCAACTCACCTCCATTCATTATTTGTTCCACCATTAACCAGTCACCTTACCTACGGGGGTTTTGACCATCTAGTAAAATTTCTCATTTAAATAAAGAAATAAGAAAAGAGGGAGAAAAGATGAGGAGAGATAAAAATAACTCATAAGCTTCTTTTTTCACTTACAAGATATGCATTTAAGTACTGTCAACTGCTGTGTAATTGCATCAGGCAGGCATAGTCCCCAGTTTATCTGAGGCTGAGTTGCAAACAAGTTCTGTCAGAGGAAGCTCTTTCCTCTCTTCTGCAGGTAGGAATCAGTGGTTACAGAAGCAGATGCTACTGCTTGCTTTGTTCTTTGATTTGGAGCAAAGCACTGCCTTCATGCATTGTTGGAGAAGATCAAAGGAACCAAGGATAATTTTGTGAATTTTGAACTGAGAACCAAATTTCTCAAGATTAAAAAATTGAGTATCAGAAATTTATATCGTGATTATCAGTTACTGTTTTTCATAATAAGTATGTCATCTGGAGATAAAAAATTAGTTAGAGTTTTTTTTATATTAAATGGGAATAAGTTTTCCAGGTCAAAAAAGGATTTATATACTCTGGTAACAATCTTTATATCACTTGCACTATACAGTGCTTCAGATCAAGCTGCTGTCTGTAGAAAAAATGACCACAGCTGATCCATGCAGCACACCCTAAAGCTCAGCACTAACCTGGCAAAAATCCCCTGCCCACCGAGTCTGACTTTGGCTGAGTCAGTGCTTGGCCCTGCTGGAGCAGCAGACCCTTGCTCCAGGCCCAGGCTGCCTGGATATCTTGAGCTGTGCCTGACCCTGGCTGTGCCCATTAGGCCTGAGCCTGACTCCACCTGTGAGCCAACACACAAGGCCAGTCTCCACCAGTCCATCCCCAGGATTGTCCCTAGCTGCCTCTCTGCCTTCCCTGCTCCCCCACTGGAGCAGTGGGATGGACCTGGCTGGTAACACCCTGCCTTGCCACCCCAAGGCAGCCCCTGAGGCTCCTGCTCCCTGGCCCAAGAAGCTATTAGCCCCTGCTAATAGGTGTGGAGAATCACAGAATTACAGAATCACAGATCAAGCTGAGTTGAAAGAGACCCACCAGGATCACTGAGTCCAACTGCTGGTCCTGTACAGTACATTCCCAAGAGGCACACCATGTGACCAGGATTGTTGTCCAAAAACTCCTTGAACTCTGTCAGGTTTGGTGCTGTGATCACTGCCCTGTAGAGCCTGTTCAGTAGCCAACCACCCTCTGGGTGAGGAATTTCTCCTAATATTCAGCCTAAACCTTCCCTGACATAACTTCAGACCATTCCCTCAGGCTCTGTCACTGGTCACCAGAGAGAAGAGACCAGTGACTGCCCCTCCTCTTCCCCTCAACAAGAAGTTGTAACTGCAATGAGGTCTCTACTCAGTCTCCTCTTTTCCAGAGAGAACAGACCAAGTGACCTCAGCTGCTCCTCATGTGGCTTCCCCTAAGGCCCTTCATCATCCTGCCCTTGTCTGGACTCTCCAATAGTTTAATACCTTTCTTACATTGCACTGCCCAAAACTGCCCCCAGCACCCAAGGTGAGGCTGTCCCAGCTCAGAGCAGAGCAGGACAATCCCCTCCCTGGCCTGGCTGGTGATGCTGTGCCTGATGCCCCCCAGGACAGGGTTGTCCCTCCTGGCTGCCAGGGCACTGCTGGCTCATGTTCAACTTTTCACTGACCAGGACCTCACATCCCTTCCTGCTCCACTGCTTTCCAGCATCTCATTCCCAGTCTGTACACACACCCAGGGTTGCCCCATCCCAGGTACAGAATCCAGCACTTTCACTTGATGAATTTCATGTGGTTGGTGATTGCTCAGCCCTCTGATTTGTCGAGGTCTCTCTGCAGGGCCTCCCTGACTTTGAGGGAGTCAGCAGCTCCTCCCAGCTTTGCACATCTCCAGACTTGCTTAGCATCCCTCCCAGTCCTGCCTCAAAGCCATTTATGAAGATGTTGAAGAGCACAGGGCTGAGGATGGAGCCCTGTGGAACCCCACTAGTGACAGTCACCACTCTGATGTCACCCCATTCACTGTGACCCTTTCTGTCCAACCTGTGAGGCACCTGCTCAGCACCACACCATGATGTGTCTATCCAGCTGGGTTGGATATTTTGTCCAGAGGAACCCTGTGAGAGACAGCATCAAAAGCTGTACTGAAATCCAAAATCATTACATCAACTGTCTTCCCTTGATCATCTAGGTGAGAATATATGTTATCACAGTTCTTATGAGAACAAGAGATCTAGATTGTGGAATGATCGTCCAAGAGCAATAAGAGCAAAACTAAATTCATCTGTCTCTATTCTAGGGTGTTAGATGTGAAATGCAATTTTTACACTGATTCTGTTTGTCAGATATACAAATTTTAGATCTATTCTTTGGTGTCCATTTTTTCCTCTCTTTAAGGACTTTGATGGCATCACAAGGCAGAAGACTTCTGCTTCATACAAATCTTTCTTTATTGTTTCCCTCTCAGTCTGTAAGAATTTGAATCTGAGAATATGCTTTGACTAAGGAATCTCTGGTAAAAGAAAAAACATGATTACCTCTCTAGTTTGTTTTATTTTTGTGTGTGTGTGTGTTTTAGAAAGGGATGATATAGGCAGGCTTAAAAAGCTATGGTCTAATGTGAAGAAACTCCAACAGAATGCAAATGTCAGGGTGGACTTTTAGAAATTGGTTTATTCTTATATCTAACAAGGTTCTTGAGAATGAGTTTAAAAAATTAGTCATCTTGTGCAAAACAGCATCTCGAATCCATCAAGCAGTTTGGAAAGATAACTTTTGAAGATTTCAAGAGTAGCCAGTGTCCTAAATGTTCCTGAGGGTGCAGGTTTTAATCTTTAAATTTTCTAACCCTACTAGCAAGTAAAGATACCTCATTTGTTTGCTCAATAGATACATGCATATACATATATAGGTGTATATGTGGATTTCTTTGTTTGTATGTGCATCTATTAATATATATAAATTTTTAAATATACATTTTTATAAATACACACATACATATTGTATATATATATACAATATATAACCTATGTTTTATGCTAAGTGATAATAACCTAGTCAAAATGTAAAATATGGATGAAAATTCGTGCTTGGTATGAATCAGAATATAATACCTTTGGCTGTAGTGACAAAGAAGAAATATACTCAAGGATGTGACTGCAAGTAATTTAGGGGATCAGGGTCTTAAAACCCCAGTTATTTATTTTAATATGCTTTCAGCATCTCCTTTCTGTGCTTGATAGAAGATAACTGTGCATTCTGCCAAGCCTCTCTGCCACACTTTCATTTGGTATGTTGAGTATCTTTACGTCATGCTTTCATTTGAAATGTGAAGTCCTTGAGGTACAACACAATAAGGTATATTTCAGAGGGACAAAGAAATAAACACACCTTGGAAAATTCAGGAAAGATCAAGACTACTGATCATTAAAATTTAAAATTGCAGAAAATATAAACGATATTAGACAGAAGAAAATACACAGCAGTCATAAAAGCCTCACAGTGACTTGGTAACTTTGGTCTATAAGCAATCCTGTGCTGTTTATTTTTTTCAATTCTTTTATCCAGGTTCATATGGAACTCATATTTCTGCATGCATGAACATAAATAAGTAAATAAATAAATAAATGTCGAGTTAAATTAGAGCTGCCATTTAAGTTCAGACAGAAGCAGTTTTGATAGTTTGAAGTGCCTTTAAAGTTCCAGTTTGACAGAAATGAACTAAAAAAAAATCTTCTTACTAATAGTTGGTTTAGATATTTCTTTTGCCTAATTGAATGAATTTAATTGAATTTTCAAGGACTTTCCACTTTTGTCCCAAATGAGATTTTTAAGCATAACTGCTACAGTAGAACAGTCTGGAAAGAAATTAGAGATATTTCAGTTTATCAGGACAGCAGTACAAGTGGGGTATTTAAATATACAGCCTTATAGTCTTACTGGAACTAATTGGCTGTAATGTTTCTTAGTGGTGTTTGAAATTTAACAAATTGGTAAATTAGAGCTGCAAAGAGCTTTACCCCAGAGATTTAAACTGCAGCACATGAGCTCCCCATTCTATATCCATTAGGCTAATAGATCACTTGCTTGACTAATTTCTGCTGCTTGTGTTTATCCATTTGTTTCCTTGAAGAACTGGAGAGAAGAAATGTTGATGTTTGCTATCCAGATGACATGCTTTTCTACATTCAAGCTGCAAGAATTGAAACAGAATCAGCATTTATGCCCACTGAAAGCTGATGTTGTAAGAAATGTGTGAAATATGATCCAAGCCTAGAGATGAAGAATTATAAACTTTCTGCAGTTTCACTGCAATATTTCAGTTTTTCATTTGCTATACATTCAAAAATATGTTTAAAGTGAATGATCTTACTTTCTTTCCTTCAGGAGCATAAAATGTTGATAGAGAGACTTGTATTATATAAAGAATTCCAGTCATTCTGTTTATAGATTTTAGGTCAAATAAGTTCTCAAGAATAACATGATTAACTTCTAATAGGCAAGTGAACTGTTGCCCTTACTGAAAGAGTCTGATACAACTGTAAGACTTTAATGACTTTTACTGCTAATATTACAAGGTGGGGTTCTCCTTAAGCATAAGTAATCTTACGTTTGAAATTTCTGTCTTAGCTTTTTATGTCTTGGACATAAGTGGCAATGGTTTCTGTCAAAGTGACAACCATTATGTTTCCTGATTACGGCAGAATTGTTAAGAAAGGCTATTAAGGAACAGCCCTGCACTGATGGGGAGAAAAGTACATGTCCTAATTTTCACCCTTGGATAAATTATTTTATAATGCTTTTTTTATTTTAATGTTTCACTGTTACCAATTCATTTCCCATAATTCAGAGAATTTGACTGCAGGATTCTGAAAAGCTGGCTTAGCTTGTTTTCCTCTGGGTGCCGCTATACTCTCTGTATACACAAAATAAACGAGAGGTTTCTCATTGTTAACTCTCATTAACTACGAGTATGATCAAGAAGATTTGGGGTCTTTCAAAGCAGGTCATAGGACTTTTTTTTAGGTGATGTGTCTTCTGAGTTTTAATCCTGGAAGAAAATGCTTTTGCAGCAATACCTACTCAGAAAAAGGATTTTGTACACTTTAAATAAAAATGACCTAAATATATTTTCATACAGTATATTATAAGCATGTCATATTTAAAACACAATGTAGTATAGCTTTTCTTGCTATACACAAGGACTCAACTGTTTCCTTGAAATATTTGAGGATGTTCAAGAGATCCACACAGCACTGACAATTATGTCAGAGGATCTGTGACAGATCATGGCCTCTGAAATAACTGTGCCTTGGACTGTATTCCATAGGGAATATATAAAACATCTTGAAGGTAGTAGAAGGCTACATCTATGTAACTGAATTGTTTACTTACCTTGTAGGAAAAGAAACTGGAAAAACAGTTTGTTAAAAATGAGTAAAAACTGTAGAATGACGTCTTATAAAACTAGGAAGATACATAAAACACTGAGGGGTATTTTTAGGAGTTACGGGTTAATTTTATCCTAAAAAGTATCTTAATAGGCCAGACTTTATAAAATATGTAATTTTAGTTCAACCTCAATGGCATTTGAAACAGTACTATCATTCCAGAACAAAAACTGTCAGATTACATGATAGTACTCACTTTTGAATATAAAATCTATTGATTAGTCCAGTAAGGATTGTGATATGTAAGGCCTTCATTTTGGTTCCCCCTAAAATGCCCATGAATTTACGTTTTAAGTGAACTGGCTCCATAATTGTCCTAGTTTCAGCTAGAAAAGAGTTAATTTTTTCACCATTGCTGTGAGAGGTATGGATCCTGGAGCCATGAAACCACATTTAGGTTGTTATTCTACACCCTTCACGGAATTTCTGGGGGATGTGGCTTTGTAGGGAAGAAAAACAGAAATGCAGTGCTCAATTTACATTTTTTTTTCCCTTTTTCCAGGGGAGCAAAGCAACAGAGTAGTGTGGCAGCATGGTCAAACTTGTAGGCTTTGTCCAATATTGTTCTGTTTCAAGTTTTCGGAGGAGCATGGGTGCAAACAATTGGTCCACTATTGTTTGTTTTTGTGTCCAGCTTAGGGGAAAATAGCTCCAGTAGTGCCTGCCATTTCTCCTTTGTCTCAGGAAGCTGTGTGTCACTGGCTGTGGTAGCATTGAGTTGGTTGGGCCTTCCTCAAGCATTTTTTGAATGTAATCATCCTCTCTTATATGCTGTTGCTATTAGTATTGTTGATGTTATTGTTTGTTTTCATCATTTCTATTTTTTTCCAGGACATTGTTATCTCAAGTCATTATCTCTGTCTCTTTGCCCTTTTCTCATGGGAGGAGTGTGGGGGAAGTGGCTGAAGCCACTTGCAGCTTAATTTGCAGCTGTTTCTATACCACAACAATAATAATGGATATCAAGTATTTGATCTAAGGGGTAGACTATCTTATCCCCAAACCAGATATGAAACTCTGAGCTGTTCAAAAATAACATCAATAAGTTTGTTATGTTGAAAACCCCACACCCCACATTGATCCCCAAATCAAGGATATGCATTATCAATTTTTCTAGAATATATTAATTTTAGAAGGCTTTTATAACTTCTAAATGTTCTATATCCTTCATATTACCTTGAGTTGCATTTTCTATTAAATTAGAACCTTGAACATGTTAGATACCTTAGAAAAAAATTAAGAATTATTGCTGACTGTGTCTAACAGGACTTTTAATGCAGAACATTTTCTTCCTGACAAATTGTTTTGATTATTTTCAGACAAAAGGTTACAGCTAACACTTGCAACACTAAAACCCTCTTTAATTCATTGCCAATCCTAGAGCCTGAGGCTTCACATATTTCTGACAGTAGATGACAGAAGAGATTTTGAAATTTATTTGAAAATATTAGGTGAGGGGTTTAAGGATATCTAGGAAAGTGAAAAAATAGTGGTAAGGTTATTGCGATGGATAGTCTTGTCAAAATAATCAAGAAGACAAATCATCATCGACAAAACTTGGCAGTTTTCAGGATGCTGACATACATTCTTGGCACATAATGTTTGCATGTTCTCCTTCTGTTTGTTAAGAAATTGGTGTCTAAATAATATGGCATCTTGTCAGGAGATAGTGTTGGAATGTATTAAAATGAAAGTGAGAACTTAAGAATGTGTTTGGTAAGTCAAGAATGAGGTTAAAATTGTTTGGAAATTTCAAGGCAGAGTGGAAGCTTATTAATCCTCAGTGAAAAGGAAATGGCTAGATAAAACATTTAAAACTTTTGGTTTGGTAATTTTATAGGTAATAATTCTCTGCTAGTTCAGAAAAATGTAAAGATGATCTTTACTTACTGATGTAAAAGAACATCACATCATGAAAACTGAAATGAGTTAAATACAACAGGATTTTTGAATCAAACAGACTTGACATCAAAGTGAGTTTAAATCAAAGCATGTTATCATCAATGAGCTAAAATTGGGTCATACAAATAGGATGAAAACACTGAAACAAACTGATGAAACTTGGCAAGTTTCATTGATATAAACATTCTCTGCTAAGATCAATGCTAAATCTAACAATAGCTCTTTGTATTGTTGGGTTGTGAAAAGGCAATCAAATCATGTGAATAGAAACAGGACCAATGACAGTCCATTTGATTGCAGTAGAAATACAAAATGACTGTTAGCTATTTTGATTGATGTTTACTACCAAGTTAGTGTACTTTCATTAACATATGACTTGAAGCATAAAAGAAAGTATTTATTCATGCTAGAAAACTGCAAAAATTGCATGTGTACATGCTCCTGAAAGACAGGGATGTTTTTATCCAGGTGTAACCCAAGCCTACTATTTAGGCTTTTCTACACTAAGCATAACCACATAGGTGCAAGTCTCTATTTGCTGTCGTATTTTCTTGGATGCCTATGAAATGGAATTTAAATTAAGGCCACCATGATTTGCTGACTTCCTCTTTTTCTGGCTGAAGGGGCAGGAGATACCATTAGTAGAAGCCGAAACATTAGCAAAATTAATCAACCTTCTCAGTAGCTGGTGGGTTTGCCCAGTAATGTAGAGATTGTCTACTCAATGAGAAAGTCTTTTTGAAGTCCACTAATTCAGTATAGAAGTGGTTTAAGCCAAGTCATAATCAAATCCCAGCTGTAACAGTGATGCCTCATCACTGCCTAAAAAACACAACAGTTCATCCAGGGTGATGTTTTATTCTGCTCTGTGCAGTTTCCCACTCTATTTTAGATCTTGCAAATTCCTGTCTAAGCAGTCTGTACCTCACAGCTGGGTTAGGGCATAGAAATCTTCTGTGCTTTCATTTGACATTCATTATGAATTGGCTCCTGTTTTATTATGGTCTATATATGTAAAAGCAATACTGTTAAAAATACAGATCTATGCTTCTGACAAGCAAAAATCAGCATTTATGCTAAAACTGATTTGATCTTCTTGGTGTTGGAGACCAGAAAAAATTTCAAGGGTAGGATGCTAGTAAAATGCTTGCTTCCTACAAACAACCACAGCAAAAAGAAAGCTACCCCAAAACAACAAGAAGAGCCACCCCCCAACAACAAAAAACCCAAAACCAACCAAAAAAAAAAAAATCCCCAAAACTCAGACTAAACCAACATAAAACAAACCAACCAAATAAAACCAACAACAAAACCAAAGGAAATTATGCACACTGAGTATTTCACTTTATATTTTCTGCTCTACGTTGTGGCTGAAACTGAAATAATAATATAGCAAAGCATCTCAGTGCCTGGAATTAGTACTGACAATTACAAGCATGATCCTGCATAATTCTGCACATACACATGATCCTCATTTTTGGGGGATTAGCCACCAGAGATAGTTTTGCAGAACCAAGACAATGGATTTTACTGCAAGTTTTATATTGCAGCTTTAAGATATAGAATCTTGCTGAAACACTTCATGGGAATATGGCTTAGAATTGCTATCAAAGTTGCAGTGTCTGCCAAGAACTAATTAAAAAGAAGCTATCTTGAACAAACTAAATTAAAAACGTTGTAGACCTGGCAGGCAAGTTAATTATCTCATTTATTTGTGATTTTAGAGGTACACTAATAACTTAAGTACAATGTTATTTTTCAAAAATTTTGGTAGACACAAAAAGCAAATCAAGAAAGGCAAGAATGAGACTGACCCACTGTCCTGAATGCAGAAAACTCACATAAATTTTGCTTACACCTAGTAAATCCTGGTGACATGAAACTGTTTTAGGGGTGTGTAATCACCAGTCTGCATAGCACACAGGAGGTGAACTATCGGTGTTTCTTATCCTAATTGCCCTCCACCACAGATCTCATTCAGTTGTAAAACTCCCCCGTCTCCCCCCTTCCCCTCCAAGAGGGTCTGATGGGGAATTACTGGCTCAGCTATGCTGAGAGGCAGCTGAGAAGGGATCATGAGCCATCAAAGGACCCCAAAGTGCCCCCAGACTAATTTCTAGGTCCTTCCATGAAAGCTCCCCCTCCCAGGGGAGATTCCTGGGTGTTATCACTGAGCCTGAGTGTATTTTTGTGGTCTTAACTCACCCCTGACAGATGAAGATCAGCACTTTGACCAAGGGACAACTAAATTACAACAATCAAGTCTCAGTGCAAGATCTACAGATGGTTATATATTTTTACTTTTATCTTTTCTCTCTCTTTTTTTCTTTTCCTTTATACATTTTCCTAAGTAATATTTTTACACTTTTATGCTCCTATATTGATATAGATAATAGCAAACAAAGCTACATACCCACTTTCTATTGCAACCAATTTTTTTCTAAAATAAACCCTACATATGTAAATACCAATCTTTTGTTTCCCTCTAATCTGTCACAAGGGATCTATTAACAAGAATCTTGGTTATTCTCACCTTCATGGGGCCAGGTTGTAATGATTGTGTCCCATAAACATTAGCATACATCTCTTCCTCTAACTTAGAGTTTTGCATGGTGGTGTATGTAAAAAATTCTGCATTGGTCCCCAAAAGAGTTGTTGGAAGATAATCTCACTGATTTTATTTATTATTACATTTTATTTATTATTACATCAATAATATTAAGGGGCTTCTCTGTTCTTCATCATTAGGCTGCATAGCAGTAGGCTAAAAAAAAGTTGTTTCAACCATTTTTAGGAAAACAGTGCTCCTGCTCCAACTAGAAAATAAAAATACTCCAAAACATAAAGCAATTTTGTGTGTCGCTCTGCAGAACTGCTCCTTTCATGGAAAACGACTTGATAATGTAGATATAGTCTCAGTTTCCTAAATACTTATTCCTGTGTGTGAGTAATTTTTCCCTTGAGAGCTCAAACAGGTAGGAAAAGGGAGTATGTGACTGTAGTGCTACTTTACAGTTATTAACTACTTAGCGAAAATCAGCAGCAGAATGTAAATGTTCAAGAAGACATGAAAAACAGATGTGCCTTTGAACTCCAGCCTACATAGTGTATATTGCCAAAACACTGCATAGACAGCATACTGACTCTTTTTTTAACACTTAGGCTTTATAGTGAATTGTAGAGACATAATTTTATCCTTTTGAAAGTTACTGCTTATTAATTTCAGCAATCTGAGAATTATATCATAGGAACAACACAACTATCTACCTAACCTTCTTTGTATAATAAAACCTCAGCAATTTTAAGAACATAAATGCTTACTTGAAATTAAGTACTTCTTGTGAAAGGCACGCAATTCCAAATTTTGGAACACACAATTCTTTTTTTACAGCAAGTGCTTCTTTTAATATTCCTTGAAAAGACAAAATAGTATTTTTTTTGTCGCAGATCTTTCAAAATTTTTTATAATGCTACTGAACTCCAAACAATGGAAAATAATGGTCAGATACAAGTTAGCAAACAACAAAGCCAATATGAGGGTTGTGTGATCTTTTATACTTGCCTTAGGGTATTCTTTTTTCACCTCATTGTCTTCCTCAAAAATATAAGTGTGTATGAAAATTACAGGCATGTGCATGCAACAAATACTGAAGTCATTGTTAAAGAAGCAAAGAAACAAGCAAGCTGACAAATGAACAAACAAATAAACAAACAATTCCATGTCCAGCATTGTGTTTAAACTTGTTTTTAAAAGAGTCTGAACCCTTACAAAGACTCTAAACTGATTTCTCTTTCTTCGGCACAGTGAAATTTTATTAGAGGCAGACTGCAGTAGGAAATGCAGCCATTTCATCAAAAGCCAGAACACTGTCTGCCACAGACAAAAATCTAAAATTTTCTTTGACATCTGATAATGGGCTTCTGGTAAAGTTATGTCTTCTCCTGATTGTCTTTGCAAATCATTCACCTCTAAAAGAGCAATGTGCTTTATATCCAGATTTTGGCCAGATTCTACCAAATGATAGTGTAGTTTTGTTTTGTCCTGTTTCCTGTCTATAGCTAAGTGCCTGAGATATAAATGATATAGTCATGGAATGCTCTGAAAGTTTGATTCTTTATGGTGGCCAGAGTCTGTTCCTTCATATGCATGTGGTTTTACTTGATCTGTGAAAAAAATGGTCTTGGAAGATTTTTTAAATTTTCAAAGAGTGGGAACATTAATCTGCACCTTATATTTTAATTTATAATTGTCAAATCTTTTCTAGGAGTAATGCTTTGTCAAAGAACTATTACCAACTCTGGTAATAACTGAATGAAACGTCCATCTTTCCTAAATAAGATCTTGTACCAAACGCTGAGCACTGAAAGAAAAAATTAAAGGAATATATCTGGAGGAGACATGATCCTTCCCATTTTTCTGTTATGTGTGATAAGTATGGAATACTCCCTTCTAGACAAGACTTTTTTATTGTGCACTTACAATAACTGTGCCTTTTTTCCCACCTCAAGATTGTCAGTATATTTCATCTAAGGAAAACATCTTCCCAATAACAATTATTTAGATTTAAATAAGACCAGGCGTTCTGGCCTTTTTTTTTTTTTTTTGGCAGACATTGAGCAAAAGCCTGAGGACAGAGTTCTTGCACTGAGCTGATCAGAGTGCTATTGAAACCAGTGATACCTTCTCACAAAGACCTTAAAAGCTGTGAGAACTTAAAGGAATGTTGCAATATGCTTTATATGATAGTAAATTTCATCTTGCTTGTCTTTATAATATCAAATTTCATCACGCATACTTTGGTTCTAGCACAATCTCTCTACATAACTGCCTGTCTCAAAGTAAGATGTGCTCTGCATCTTGGACAGAGTGTACTATATCCTCAAGGTAATTTCAGTTATTTCTCTAAAGTCAAAAATGTGACCTTAGGTATCCTTTCAACATGACATGTAAAAATGGGTCTCTTTGTAAAAAATTGAAATCTTCTTCAATCATAAAGTAAACACAGACATTATTGTTAGATATTTTAATTCCTATTGAATTATAATTTTTTAGTGAAATGAAACCAATTCTTTAAAAATAAAGGTATTTCTGTTTCTGCCAAATCTTGAGGCTACTGAAATGGTAAAAACCTAGCCAAATTAGGATACTTTTTTTTTTTTCTGCATGTACTCCTAATTTATGCCATTTCTTCTTCAGTATTTATGAAATTTCATTCCAAGTTGGTTAACAAGAAAAGGAAAGGTCTGCATGAAAGAATTTGCTTGGTACTATGCCACATAAAAGTATGGCTTAGAATCAAACCACCTGCAGAAGCAGCTGGTTACAGAGATGTAAATTTTGTTCATGAAATTTTGGTCCCCATTTCCTGGGTGGATATATTGTAGTTAAAGTAACAGATATTTAACTATTTATCAGATACCTCTCAGGCCATAAAAGAAAACAATTCTTTTCTTATCCTGAGGGACAAATCTTAGAAATATACAGAGTGACATAAGTGTGTGCAGTGACATTTTAAAAATTTATGGTTGGTTGTGAAGGATACAGATGCTGGACAAAGCATTACGTTATCTATAATACTTCTCTTTCACAATTAGTTTTAGGGGTTTGTCTCCTGAATGGTTCAGGTTATATTTGAGGAAAGAGTTTAGTATATAAATATTTTTTTCTCAGATATTTTATCTTGGGTCCCTGAGATATTAAACCTTAAGTCATATTATAAAAATGTGCTGGTGTGATACAAAATTTAGGCACCTCCATGTGGGGATTAAATATCAGGTGCTCAAGATGCTTGTGAAGCCCCACTAAGTTGCTGTCTATAATCTTAGAATCTTAAATTATTTTCTACTTCTGATTTTATAAACTTTTCCACTTAGAATCACAGTCATAGTTTCAGGTCACATAGGTATCAATATTTTGCAATAAATCTTAAGAGATTTAGATTTAGAACTGAGTCTCAGCTAATATTTTTTAGAGTTTGGAACTTCCTTTCAAACAGAGACTCAGAAGCTTTCAATTTTTCCTAAGTGGGCCATAATCCAAATTTGACCTGAACATGGAAGATAAAATCACTATTACGTGTCTAGAATGTTTTTCACCTTGCTACCTTTTCAGTATAGAGTATGAGGGATTTTCTCTGCTTGTTGGAAGCCTCGTCTGAACCACCTTTAGTTTCAGGCATACTGGACTTTCCTACATGTTTCTTCATCAAATTCTTATCCTATGACTCTGAACTTGTGTATATACTTTTTGATATCTTATTATCAAATAAGATAATATCTTATCTGATATCTTATTATGATGCTTTAGCCAACAAGCTTTATTCCAGCAAAGAGGAAACCTTCATTAAATGCCTTTGAGCATGGATGTCACTTCACCAACCAGTCATGCAAATGAGATATTTTTAAAATAAAAATAATCTTTTTGAAATAGGATGTCTTCTGAAAGGTCACTGATATTTATATTTTAAGTGCAAACAGAGCAATAGAAAAGTGTTTGGAGTTCTCAGAATTCTATGAATGGTTTTACTGTTCCTGCAGTGCATGACAAAAATGCTGACAGGGAAGCCTCAGGCCACCTGCTAGGCATAGCAGCATTCACTACGTGCCATACTAAAGGCTGAATGGCAAGGTTGACACTGAGCTGCTTGATAAAATAGATCTTTCACATCCTCCAAGAAATGAAACCCTAGTGTTTCAGGACAAGCATCTATAACCACCCAAGAGAACACTGAAATATTTATATTCTTTAAATGGAATTTCAGCATTCTATCTCCCTCAACTCTCAGCTGGGAATAAGAAGAGTAAGAAGAACACAGGAGTGAAATCTAAGAATTCAAGCAGCATTGAGATATTTGAGTTTTACTCCACATTTATAGTCATGTTACATACCATAGATACGACATTTTGACATTACCTAATTTCTGTATTTGAATGAAGCAGCAGCTGCTTGTTGGACTGCAAGATTTCTATTATGAGGAACAGTTGCCTCATAGGGAAAAATATCTTCAAATACACTCTTATTTCATTTTATACTGTATAAAAACAATAACACAAGACTGATCCTGTTCTTTTGTCTCTTTGCCTGACCTCCGTGTCATTATTCTTTGCCCTTGCAGAAAATGTCTGTTTTCATGAAGCCTGCTTTAAGACTTCCTATTGAAGTTCATAGAGAGTAACTAAGAATCTTACCAGAACTTCAGTAAGTAATATTTGTAGATCCGTGAAGTAATGCCAATGCAATCACTGATGTAATGTCAGACACTAAATGAAATTATTGATACTTTGAAAACTGTGACTACGACCACGTCAAAGCCATTTAAACAAAAAGGAAATTGTACATGAGAAACTACTGCTTATTAACCTTAATACATGTGGAAGATCCAAGAGCAATGATGTGATTCTAGGCGAAGCTGCCAGTTACAGGAAAGAAACTCTGAATCTTTTAAAAATCTTCTGTTTCCAGGCAAAGTTTTTAGCTAAATACTTACTGATTTCTTCTGTCATCTTTGAATCTAACCAATTGGCAGAAAAGTATGGATCATTTTGCTGTTTTATATCTTCATTTCTACTTAACCCAATCCAGTCCTGGTGTATCTGAACATCAAATCTGACATAGTATCTGTAGCTGGGCACATGGTGGTGTCTGACAGACAATCATAAAGCAAAACTGTCATGAGGGTTAGGCAACATATACACACAAAGGGTCCACCATTGTTGAAACAGGGATTTTTAACATTACTTGTCAACAGTATCCTTACCTTCAGGAGATAGTCTGAAGATCAAGCATGTAAATTCTCATAAAAGCAAAACATTTTCGGTTGATAGAAGACCGAAATTATGAAAATTTTTCTACTTCCTTTAATGTATTCTAAATCAAACAGTCTATAGTATGATATGTTTTAGGTTAATTAGTTTAATCCGTATTTAATTAAGCTGATGTTTCCATGCCAACAAATGGTTTTTAAATTGTGGAAATCTTGGCGATGTAGAATGAGAGTAAAAAATTAATTGCCTGAAACATTTTGTTGTAATTCTTTTAACTAAAATATGAATTGCTTCCACATTTGTAGTTCAAGTTCAGCTAATGGCCACAGTTCCAGTTCCGTGAGGGAATAATTTAGTTCAACTGTGCTTATACATCAAGGCTGATTGTACCACAGTAAGAAGTTTTCTGTAATCCCATCTTTAAATAAGCATATGATGGAAATGATGTATTCACTAACAACAGGTGTTGCATATAAGTCTATAGCAGACCAGTTTTTGCCACTCAGTTATGTTACACTGACATTATTTAATAAATATGCCTTGAATTTTGCATATTGCAACAGGATGTCTCAACCACAGCTTATCTGTAGTGAGGTTGAGAAGGTAATCTTGGAGGAAAGTAAAGGAATCCTAATTAGATTATAGGGAGTTTCTTACACTCAGAATAATTGAATTGTAAAACATGATACGGGAACTGTACAAACACGGTGTAACTATGGACTATGGAGGCTGAAAGTGGCTTGTTAGTTCAAATAAGGATTGCTGAGGTGTGAGCTTCTGATGTGTCCC